>VZTO01026370.1:12567-52156 GCA_013400615.1 Syrrhaptes paradoxus | reverse complement strand
TTCTCTACACTGGCACATAAATTGGCAGAGCTCCTCTGACCTATGTTTGTAGAGAAATGTAATTTCAACACACTGCATAGAGAAATTTCTGTCTAAAATTCTTCTATGAAACAGCCTTCAAGACAAGGGCTATATTGCTTTGACGAATATGAATAACCCACTATTTTTCTAAGTTAAACAGAGCTTTTCAAATTTGTGACCCTTTTGATAAGATAAACCTCCCCAACTCACAAAAATGGATAAACAGCAATTTCAGATGCTGTCTTGAACTATTTAAGATCTTCAACTCAAGCTAATTTACTCACTCACATTTCATTTACCCCTTGATAATTACTCCAGTAACGCTGATCAGGATGGTAATCTCCCTAAAATATTACAAGATGTTTAGACAGGTAATCAGTTGGAGGGTAACTGCTGCATGATGGCCTCCAAACAAATTCACAAATAAAGTTTCATAAAGCAATTAGCACCCTGAAATTATTAAAATGCTATCCTAGTCTGTGAGACCTCATGTAGGTCTCTGCCAGCTCCTGTGCCTCAAATTGCAATTGTATCTCAAGGTAGGAAATCATGAAGTCTGAAGTGACAGAAGTATGTTGACTAAAGCTAACTTAGTAGTAGCATACCTTCTTTACAGTCATTGGAGTAAGACATGTTCATTAAACAGAAACTAAAAGCAAGAGCCCAATTTAGCTGTCCCAGTTAGTCTTGCACAGAGGTGCATCCTAAAGAAAGTTCAGTTCACAAGGTCAGAAGAGATCTTCTCTGAATGTCTTACTTTAGTGCATCTCACCATTTCATTTCCAACAGCAGGGAAACCAAACAGATTTAGTCATGTTCTCTAGGTTCAAAGTACATCTTTAGACTTACTACAGTTTTATAATGTATATAATTCTAGAAAATATGATATATCAAAGGTTACCAAGGTAAAGTCACATTGACAAAATAATTACTGGTGTAACTCCATCAAGATCCATAGAGATGAACCACATATTTTCCCTCTTAGTGCTTAAGTGATTCAAAATCAGCACTGCATGGCACAATTGCATGCACAACTAATTTTATACAAATATCCAGTGAAATACATTTCAGTGAAGAGAGTAATTATACAAAAAAGACTGTCAGGGTGGAGTTTCAGCATTCCTAGAAAGAAAGGACTTGTTTNCAATTTAACTGAGGGCATAATAAGATCATCTTATTAAGGCAGCCAAATGAGTGTTTAGAAAGGTATCAAGCAGTTAAAAGTTTGCAGTGGGATGCTCCTTATAATATAATTTAAATATTTCCAAAATAAAGTTTCTTTCGTCTAAAGAGATAGACAAGCAAGTGAGAAAACAATGTATTTCCCATAACTAATATAAAGGTGAATTTAATTATTTCTTGATTATGGCTAAGTGTGATCCACACTGCTTGTTTTTAGGCACTGAACCCAGGCACAAAAACTCCCACTACTGATGTATCCTTCCAGGTAAACGTTAAAGTCACCACACATCACCTGTATTCTCCTCCTTTTTCAAGCAAAGCCTCTCATCCTTCATGTCTGCTGTTAATGCTTTCCCCTACTTTTTTTTTTTTTTAAATAACTTTGTGGTTCACAAGTCCCATCTCCATATACAACAAAAACAATGAAAATACAAAAGATACAGAAACACCCGTAACAGTGTTGCTGCTCTCTGGTTGCCTTACAAAAGGCCTAGACCAGTTTTCAGCCCTTCTAAGCCTCCCCTGAAATACCCAGTCTGGTCTTATTGAGAACAGTTAAGAGACTGATGACTGACCTTTAACCTGCACTGTTAATGAAGCTTTAAGTACATTTAGTCAAGATGAAGAGAGAGGATCCCATTATTCTTACGTATTTATTTATTTGTGCACTATAACTATCATAGTTTTAAGTTTTGTAAATCTGTCTCACTGTATTTACTAACCTTACTAAAGACTTGAAACAGATACTATTATAACTCTGCTTATATTTACAGACACTGAAAGCCATTATATCATTAAGTGACAATTCATTTTCCTTTGAAGAACCCTTCTAGAAAAGCATAACATTTAAGATGTATACAAAAAGAAGAAAACAAAGTGCAGCAGCATTCATGACAAGATTTTTTTTTTCTCCTCCTGTGTGTGTGACTTCACCCTGTAGGAACTGTGACAAGTTGCTAGTTGTGGAACAGTGCATTTCAACAAATTTCAGGCTGACTTGAGTCTTTAATTATGTGTATTTACCACCACATACTTAGAGATGCAAGGACTTAATAAAAAGATTTTGAACTAAGTCTGAAATTAACAAAGCAATGTGTTCTGTTTGGTTTTTTTGTGGATTGACAGCATGCATATAAAGTATGGACTACATTTTTGATGCAAATCTTGTGATTATTTTTCTGTCTCACATCTCAATAGTTGGTGAAAATACACCCACTCCTCCATTACAGCCATATGGTTGGGTATTGACACCCACAACATTTTAAAATATTTCAAATGCTTGTCTTCAGCACATATGATTAAAAATAGAAATTAACTTTCTTACAAAGATTTTTTAATTGTAGATTTCAATTCTCACTGGACAGGTCTGACCTTCCTCCTAGTATTGTCTATACTCTGGTTTAAGGCAACACATCAACATGTGCTCTGGAACAAGGAGGAGTGTGTTGAGGGGCTTTGATGTATTATTATGTTCTCCAGGAATACTTAGTGCGGTGGATCTAGACCAGGAACCATGATAATTTTGCAACTGATGTAGTCTGTAAGCATATTAACCTTCACATGAAAAAACAGAGTTCCTTGGGACCACAGTTCCTTCCTTACAGCAGCGTTCCTGAAGTACAGTCATTCTGTGTGATGGTGAGGAGCCACACCCTGGCTCCAAATTACACTCCACTTTTCAAAAGTTTTCAAAACTAGGGAACATATTGACGTTCAAGAATCTAGAATGGGACAGAATACACAAATCGGAATGTAATTTCCTTCCCTTCAGCACATACACAAACAGATATTTTTCAAATCAAAAATACCACAAAGCAATTTACTAAATGATTCAAAAATCCCTGCAATATGTAATCTAGTTAACAGCCTTATTCACTGTGTCTCAAAATAACTAAAAAACATTACTGCCAGTGACAATTACTTTGCACTTAATATATTAAATCTTGTGATGAACCCATCCCTATGAGTTTGTCACATGAGTGTTGGGAAGATTGCTCAATGCAGTATCTTTTAACAGTCATCTCAAGAGCACTGCAGACTGACTCCCATGGTGACCTTCCTGACAGTTGTTAAAAAAACCACTGTATATGAAACATAGATTTTTGTGGTTAATGATATGTTTGTTTGTTCTTTAACTCTTACAGTGCTGAGAATATTCTGCATTAGTCTTTTCCTTTACATTGTTGCACATGTATGTCTGCTGAGTGTTAAAATTGAACCCACAGAAAACTAAAACCTTGCAGAAAAAGGGTGTAGGGATTTCAAGCTGCAGGGACAGAACTCCCTTTAGAGACTTTCAGTTGTATCCTGTCCTGGGTTCCTGGAAATCCACTCTAAATGTTATAGAAGCACTGAACAACAAGATAGAGGTAAAGCTAAACTCTGAAAACATATCTAATATACAGCTCAAATTCTGACTCAGGCTATTCTTTAAATATACAAATAAAAAGCCTCCAGAAGCTGCCAGGGTCTTCAAAGAAAAAAATTAACTTTAAACATAACCTTTAATTTAAGATCAGCTGAAAACAGTAGCCATCCTGGTACTAGACCTCATACAATTCAAGAAAAGGTCTGTCAAAAAGCTAGCCCAGCTGACTCAGCTCTAAGACAGCACAGATACTCTAGTAACATTCCTTGGGCATGGAGAGATAATTTCCAATAGGGAATGGTAACAAATCTTTGATGGCAATAACCTTTTAAAAGGTACCCTTGAGAGCATGTCTTGGCTGTTAGGAACACAGATGCGTTGTACAGAGACAGTAAGACAACCTGGAACTTTTGAAATACAAAAACATCCTAAAATTGCATTTACATTCAAATAATCAAATGCATATAAATTTGAAAATTAACAGAGATTTTTCACCTATCTACCTAAAATGTAACCTCTCTGGAACAATCTTATTTTTCTTGCTCTTTCAAGAAACTGGTCCCAACTTTCCAGTTTCACATGGATATCTTTCAATGTAAGCTATGGAACACAGTGGGCATCCTTCTTTTGTCTTCTTAAACTAACATAGTCCCCAAAGGCTCACACCACATGGGAACAGACAGCTCCAAATTTCAAAGTGACAAAGTCCATTGTTTAAGGACTGAGTGCATTTCCCAGTTGTGCTGGATTTCAAATTTTGGATGGGTACCAAGCATTAAGACCTTTGTCTTCAGTACAGAATTGTGAAATCTCAGGGAGTTTTTAAATCTGCAGATAAAGCTTGCAGGGACTACAAATAAGATGGAGGACAAGCTAGGAATTCAAATGAACTTGACAAATGGGACAGCAGATGGAAAGCATAGGATGTTTATTCAGGGGACAAAGTACTGCACCTAAGCATGAATAATTAGCTATGCAAATGTAGGACATGGATCAAGCAGTTAGCAGTTTTACAGAAAAGGATGTGAGGTTTGTTATGCATCAATGATGAACACGAGTCAACAATGTTACACTGTTGAGTAAAAGCCAAATACCCACCTCAGCTGAAAGTGAAAGTCAAGATTCATCAGGCAATCTTTCCCTATAGACAGAACTGATAAAGCTTTGGCTGGAGCATGCTGTCCAGCTCTTAGCTTTGATTTCCAAGAAACATAGACAAACTGGATAGAATAAAACAAGGGCAATCAAACAAGCCAGAGTTTATTACCTGTGAAGAAAGACAGAAATATTTGGAATTGTTTAGCTCAAAGAAGAAAATAAGAAAAATTATTACAATAGTCTATAAGTATGCAAAATTACTTATACAAGAGATGAAGTTTTTCTTATTCTATAGACCACAGATACAGGCATGTTAAAAACTGCAACAAAGACTCAATTTCCTCTCCAGGAAATAAACCTTTATTTCAGCCCTTCACCATCCTTACCAACAGGAGTGATAGGGACATCATCTCTAACATGAAGTCTTTAAGAACAGGTAAAAGAAATGGACAACTGTTAGGAATAAAGAAGCCATAACAGATCCTGCCATAGTACTTGAAGTCCCTTCTGGTATTTTGTCTATTAAAAAAAAAAAATAGCAAGTTTACATCTACACATAGACTGAGAAGTAGAGAGTAAGGGCAATGAAAACATGTTGAGAAATCTTTTCTTTCCAGTTTTCCTTAATTGTGGCAGAAACATACAAGAAGGATAAAACTGGCTCAAGCTTCTAACTATTTTTTGGTATTAAAGGAATACCGTGCCTAACTTGGACAATTTGGGTTAACATACTACAGCTGGTTCTTCCACTTTCAGAGGAACACTGAAAAACTATATCTAACAATTTAGTCAAAGCAATGATCTGACACCACCAATTCTCATCGGTTAGCTACTGCTTTATTCCCAAGAACAGTATTAGAATGCCTCCTCTTGAATAGGGCAGGCACATGTCTCTGGAGTATGGAACAGACATGGTGCTTTTAAGGGGGTGCTCCTCTACTAAAGGAGCGACTCATTACCATTTTCAGTAATCAGTTCTGAGAAAAGAGAAGCCTTGGGTAAAACATTGCAATGACTCCAAACTGACAAAAGGAATAAGACTGGAACAGAAAAGAGTTTCTCCAGACTTGCTTTATAAAGAACATTCTCTTTTTTTTTTTTGGTTTTGAGGTTTACATGTTTTTTGTTTTATTNTTAAAAAAAGGTAAATATAGTGTCCAAAGTTTGTAGATCAGTCACACCACATAATTCAGCGCATTAAATTACAGGTCAGATGTTCTGTCGCAAGGCAAAAAACTCCATAGAGATGGTACAGACAGTGGAGGACAGAAAATTATGGGAATAAATTGTAGAGTTGTGCCGTTACTGATTTCAAGAAAAGTGGTTGCTTTATAGGACTACAGCAAGTATTAAATGCAGGAGCCAGAAGGACCTAGAGGTTTAAGAAACATGTAAAATCCAAAGACTTGGGTCTTTTTTATAGTATATAAGCCATCTAGAAAAGGGTTTTAGCTGAAAGGATCATTCTAGAGTAGAAATAAACTGTCAGAGGTAAACATCGCAACTGACAAGTGAAACCAAATGTAAAAAAGCCTTCAGAGTTAACATCAAATTAATCTTGGAGTTATACTTATTTATAAACTAGAAATATACAGACCTGCATTTCAATAGTAAGGGATTGTTGTACACAGATGGTCTGTGGTGCTGCAGCAGTATCTATATTTGCTGTCACAGTTTAGAAAAGCCAAACATGTACCTATGTTGTTATTTTCAATCTAATCTTTCCCATCAACTAAATTCTCTTTCTTGACTAAACATCCTGAAGATCTTTTAAGAAGAAAAATTATCACGCAAATTGGTCAAAGGCCTCATACAGCAAACAGAAGAAAATTTCTTTAGAAAAAAGATAATGCCAAGCAGCCAGCTAACCAATCTTCACACAATATTTTCTAGGCTATAACATTTTATAAATTAAATTTCTGAAGGGAGTTTGTATGTGTAAACACAGCAAGCAGTACTTGGTTAATCCATAAATGTACCGGCTTAAGGAACAGTTGTACCACATGGTGTTATTTAGAATTCTGGGAGGCTTTTAGAAATTCAAAATTCCATTCTGCAGAGCTTTAACTTCTGTAACCCTGAACTTCCATAGTATCAAATTTCAGGATACTTATCGGCAAAAATAATAACACTGATTCAGATAAAAGGGACTTTACTGTTGAGAAAACAGCTAGACAGAGATTAGACTTCAGGACATACTCTCCTCTTGATACATGTGCTTAATTCCTCTCAGCACTAAAAGGTATTATTTGCATGTTTCAGAAGTCTACATGCCTTTCAACTTTACTCTAATACATGGGTTCCATTTCAAAAATGAGTGGGTGTTAAATAAAGAGCATTGTACGCAGTACTTAAGATTACCTAATGATACAAGTAATACGACCGCACCATGCCATGAGGGTTTGAAGTATAGCTGGAGGAGGCTTAAGTCAGCAGCAGTCTCTATCAGATACCATTTATAAGGCCATCAAAATGTTTTTTCCTACTCCCTTGTGGTGGCTGTTGGGAGCATCAGCAGAGAATAATATAAAAATGCATGACCTAAGGAAATGGTTTGGAACTGGTGCACTAAAGACTAGATACAAAGTTGTGGTGATATTAAATACGAGGCAAAACACTTACAGAACCAGGCAGGAATAGATAGAGGAATAACAGAAAAAAAATGTAGAATATAAGAATAGCTATCATTCAAGAGCCTCATCAGTTTTTGCTTCAACACTGACTGGGGAAGAAAATCCAGCAGAATATTTTACTAAATCCTAATCATCTCGGATATATTCCCAAGTATGTTTACACCCATGTCACTCCAGTGCTGACCAACAGATATGTCTTAGAGAGTGACTCTGAAAGGATCTGAAGTAAATAAAAAAAACCCCAAACTTGCATTTTGATTTGTTGATTGTTCAAATACCTGACACTATGCAAATAACAAAACTTCTGTGAAGAGGCCCTCCTAAAGCAAGAAGAAACTCCATGCCTTGTCATCTCTTACTACATTAGCAATGAAGTAATAAGTTACACTTAGCTGAGATTCTAATCTGGTCCAGAAGTAATAAAAATATAGAGGAACATGAAACATCTGAAATTTTGTTGAGTAACACATTCAGGAGGAAGAGTAAAAGGTAGAGCTAAGTAGAAAGCTTTTCTGTATAACTTTAAAGATATTCTACTATCATCACAGTTGAGAAATTATTGCAGATCTAGTTTTGCATCCCACCTACATATAGTGACAAAAACCCACGTAAAAACAAAAAAACCAACAGCAACAAAAAATAAAAACAAACAAAAAAACCCACACACAACACCCCTGAGGTGACATTTTTAACAAGAATACCACTTCTGAAAATGTAAGAGAGTTTCATAGCAGTATTTGGGAGACAAAATACACGGATTGTTTTCTCCTCTTCAGGAAAAGAACACTTGCTTCAAAACTTAAATAAAACACACTAATTGTGCAGGGGGGGAAAAAATAAAATAAAAAGAGTACATAAAACAGTCTCGGATGTACTCAAGTGGCAACATCAGCTCCTTCCCTGAGGTCTACTCAGGTCGCAGGACTCCACCCAAGAGGCTTACAGAGCTGAGGGTGCCATATTCCTTTGTTTCTTGTACAAATCTGTGGTGGGTTATCCTTGGCTGGCTGCCAGGCACCCAGCCACCCTTTCACTCCCTTCCTCAACAGGGCAGGGGGGGGAGGAGAAAACAAAATGAAAAAGCTTATGGGAGAACATAAATACAAGGAAGTCACTTACATATTACTGTCATAGGCAAAATATAACAAACTTGGGGAAAATTAACTGAATTTATTGCTAATTAAACTAGAATTGGATAGCAAGAAGCACTGACAAAATATTATCCACCCTTCTCTCCCCCATTATGCCAAGCCCAGCTTCACTCCCTCATTCCCAACTCCCTATCCCAGCAGGGCAGAGGCATTGAGGTGAGGGGCAGCACGCACGAGTACCTCTCCGCAGCTCCTTTTGCCTCACTGTTCTGTCCTGCTCCAGCACAGATCCTCTCCACAGGCCACCACTCCCTCAGGACAAACCTGCTCCTGCCTGGGCTCCTCTCCATGGGCCGCAATTCCTGCCAGGAGCCTGCTCCCACACAGGCTCCTCACCACAGGGGAGTCTCTACTGCAGCACCCACTTCTTGCCTCAGCTAGGTACTCACAGGACTGCCTTCACAATCCTATCCACCTTCCTTACTGCCCAAAGGGTGGTTTTTGCCATTACTTAAATAGAGTTCTCCTGAGGCGCCATGCCAATGGCTGAGGGGCACAGCTGGGCCCGGGCGAGGCCCTTGGGGCCGGCTGGAACCAGCCATGTCTGGTGCGGGGCAGCCCCAGCCTCTCCTCACACGGGCTGCCCTGCAGCCCCCCCGCCACCAGTGCCTCACCACATAGACCCAGTACAGACCAGGAAGGCCATGGCACATGTCTTCAGTGTTGACTCAAATCCCACCAGCAATCTAAATTTTAAAGCTGGGGACTCAAGTGAAGCAGTGGCCCCAGGCACTGCCGCACCGGCGCTGGGCAGGGCATTGTCCACGGGACCCACAGAAGGCGGGAAGTTCCCCCTCCTGCCCCTGTGTCGCACCAGCACTCAGCCCCTCGGCTGAAACCGCGCTTCAGCAGAAGCTGCTCTTCAGTCGTAGCGTTAACGCTTTCCATCTTATCAGGTGTTTCTCCTTCCTCGCTTCAAACCAAAGCCCAGACGCGACCCCAAAGTTACTGGTGACCACAGTGCCCAGAGGAGGAAGGAGCCGTGGACATTCATGTACCATTTAGCAGCGATGAGAGCAATGAGTGCGATCCGTGCTTTCTGGGATGCACTCATTGCATTTTTATTCTAAATATTCAATGCCCATTTGATGCCCCACCAAACTAGCAATTAGTTGTCAAGGCACAGCTAAAATGGCAAAATAAAAACCTGTAGATTTAATCAGCATTTCCATGGTAGTTGAAATTATGCTGCTTAATGGCTGGAATGGGTTGCAATAAAAATGAGTTGACTGCATATCCCCCAAAATTGATTCCTGGAAGAACAGTCAAACACAATAGCTTTGGGAAAAAACATTAAAAAATACTAAACCACGGATCTCTCATTTGCCTTGAAACATGGGCATAAAATCTAAATCTCTTTAGGAGAGTACACCAAATTTAGCCATAGATGTAGCTGGAGAAAATAAATTCAGAAAGGGAGATTTTGTTTTGAATAAATCTTTAGAACAGCTTAGTTGACTGACTTTCCATAAAGACTACTTTTTCTGGGAGAAAAAAAATGTTAACTTGCTCTGGTGCTTTGGAAGTTTGCGTTCTTTTGGTGAAATATGTCATTGTTGTTATTTTACAGCCACAGACAGCAGTGCTCTCTCATCAGAACAGTGTATACAGAAAAGGTAAAAAATTTGATTTGAAAATGGTGGAATCCACTTCATAGAGAAGTTAAACAAAAAAGTCTTTGAGGTAGTGTTCTGATGAATGCTGGAAGCTTAGATGTGATGTTAAAGCTGGACTGTTGCCATCATACGCCATATGACAGACTTAAATGAGACATAAAGTATCCAACAAACATTTGGAAGATAAAGCTATTTGATAAACAAGACTGTTGTGTCTCAGTTACTATAGACACCAATTTCCTAACCTCTCATGAAGCATGTGCAGATCATGTTTATAAATTTGTGGGGTGAAATACTATGCTACCCATGTTCATTCTTAGAGACTTTCACAGTTCGACAATTAAGCTTTTTATGTCTCAATATGTTGTGATTTTATACAAGGTATTTGGAAACAATAATGATGGAAATTGGTATTCTTTTTACATAGAAATTACTTCCATCATGCACATTAATCTTTTGGAGAGATGTAACAGACTGTCTTGCTGTCAACGGGTAGACCAATATCTCACTTTTCTTTAACTTTTATAAGTACTTACATCTATTATTACGTTCAAAAAACAAAGTAAATAGAAAACCAAACTTTACTAGCTTTACCTACATGCTCATTTTATGTTGATAATACTTGAGCACCACATTCCTCACAAATGACAAACTCAGTGGGACTGTGCTGCCAGACTTCCTTGCCTCCAGGATGTAATGCTGCTTCACGTCCAGCTGCTTCTCCTTGGGTGCTTTCCTGCAGAGATGCCCTGCGGCTACTCTGCCCCAAAGCTGTGTTGGTGCACGGGGTTATTCTGGCTCTGCTGAACTTCAGGAGGTTCCTGCTGGCACACTCCTCTGAGGTTGCTGATGTCCATGTAAAAGTCATCCATTGTACAGACCATCCATCACTCTCCATTTTCAAATCATCCACACACTTCACGTGAAGGTATTTTATCCCGTCACACAGGCCACTAATGGAAACATGTCTTAGGCATCCATTTTAAGGGACAGAAGTTTGAATGCATGATTTATACAAGGGTCACTATTTAAATTGAGGAATAAGTTTATTACATTTCTTTGAAAAAAATCAATAAAATTTCTATACACTTCTTTAGGAAATGCAAAACTTTTACAAATCATGACTCATGATTTTGCAATTCTGAGAAGCATTTTTAAAGGCTAGTGATAGAAAAATATCTGGTGTTCCAAAGCTGAAGCTCTAGGAGTAACAGGTTCACATTCTGTCATTGTCTGCATGATAGAAAAGGCCAAATGCAATAACAATACTGCAGATATTAGGGTTTTCACAGTTAGCAGCCTGCCTTTCACACCCCTCATTATCTTATTTGAGTACAGATGGCTTTTACAATATTTTTCCCAAGTATCCTGCAATACTGAAATGCATTGTATAAAATGATTTGCCATATGTTTATAAATATTATGTACATAATCATTACATCTTGGCTGAAAGAGAGGGGCATTTGCATATAGAAGCTCTCATCTCTCTCTAATGGATATGGATATTATATGGATATAGTGCTATATATGTATACACCTTACAGTTAATTATAAGTAAAGATTACTACTAGGAGAGAAATGAAAGACAGTTGGTTCAGCACTGAACTACCTAAACACAATTTGAAAAGTCAGTGAATGTAGTGTGGATACATACTTTGCTGCTACAAACACATATCCAGTTACTTCTTTTCATCCCAAATTAGTGTTTTAGGAACAGTGTAAGTACTATGACAGGTACTTTGCATCAAATGCTGGTATTAAAACAGTAAAAATTAAATCAGTATTTCAGCAAATTCCAAGTCTAAGGCCTGCAATGACATGAACTTCAGGAAATACTGGGAACAGCTGCCCATTAAGAGAATTGTTCTTACAGGTATGCCTAAAGAAAATGTGGGATAAAGTGCAGAGCCATCAGTGACTTAAGAGATGCATCATTCTTATTAACAAATGAATGGTAAAATTACCGTAGTACTTTGCAGCTCACAAATATGCAGAGCAAGATCAATGAGAGGAAATCAACAAGCTGATAGGCCAGCAAGAACCAAGCACGCAGAATGGATTACAAGACATGGAGCAGGTAGGTGCAAGAAAGGCAATTTTATCCCAGCTCCTGCCATGGCTCCCCCATCTGCCAGCTGATCTCTTCTGTAACTCACAGAACACACTGCAGCTGAACTACCTGGTTTCTGCTTGGCAAAGGAAATGGCTGGAAATCTGGCAATAGCTTGTTACACCTGCTGTTTCTTTACATTTTAGTGCCTCTGTTTACCATTATTGTTGCATTTACTCTCTCAAGAAATATGCATAGTTAGATCTGTGCTAGTATTTTTCTACTCTGTGTAAAAACTTCCCTGTTCTTTTGGGTAAATTTGCAAATCAAAGTTAGAAATATCCTCATTAGCAACCTGTTTACATTCATATTTTGCATATTTTTAATGTTTGAAAAGATTGTCCAGAAAGGCAGTGAACCTTGGTCTTGGACTATAACCAGAGGTCATCCCCATGTATTTTGCTGCTGCTTCTTCCGATGGTTAATTACCTTCAGCCAAATATCCCTAAAACTTCTGAATATGAATTTGGTTTTATTTTTAGCTTTATCTTTGGTTCTAATTCTTCCCCCTTCCTACTAACTCACTGAATTTTCTATTGTAAACAAGACACATCTTTGTTTTGATGTCTGTTTAGGTAATTTTTTTCTCTAAAGGACTTTTGTTCTCTCTGTCCACACAACATGATGGTGACCCTCCTCTGGGCAACCCATTATTTTCTTTCACAGTATGTGTTCTGTAGTAGCTGTTAACTGCATTGAGATGTCCCAGAAAGTAGGTGCTGGATTACTAATGCATATGTAGGCATTCAGAAAATGTACTTTATGAATCTCAAAAGCATCTAATTTGACATTATGGCCTATTCAGCATGCAGTTAGCCTTAGGTAACAATCACATTTCACAGTCGTGTTGTTCTAAGAATCATACAATCACTTTGTTAGATTCACTTTCTGAAAAGCTGTTGTTCCAGTCCAACACATAAGCTTGAAAGTAATATCATAATGTTGGAAATTTCTCAATAATTATAAATACCTCTAGAAATAAACTAATAGACATGTTGATTGCTGCATGTCTCTAGTCATCAAAATGGAATTATTATAGCTGTGTTCATCTGATATGGAAATGGAAGTACAATATAACCACCTTTCACCAATACATCAGTCCACATTTTGAGAACTGTTTCAGGGAAATTCATGCCAGAGATGTGTGTGCTGAAACTGGTTACAGCAACCACTGTTAATCAGTTACAAAAAAAAAAAAAAAGAAAAAAAGAAAGAGACATTCATAGACATTTTGTGAACAGCACAAGAAGCCAGACATTCTAGGATAAATTATTCAAAGCTGTCATTTACTTCCTTACACATGTTCTGTAGAAATTTCCACAGTGTTTCAGATAAGATGCTGCAAGAAAGGACACTGACTTTGCTCCTGAATTCTGTTTGAAGCCTGCAAGGTGCACAGATACCTGTAGCACACAGGCACTTCTAGGAAATGGTTTGGATGCAGACTTTACAGCCTGCATGTGCTAAAATGTGTGGTACCTGTTCTACACTTGTAAGGATAAAAAAAAAGCAGGAAGAAACCCCTCCTACTTAATTAAATATAAAATGTCTTACTAATGTAGCATCACTTTTCAGTTTTTCTCTCTAATTTAGTAATTACAGGAATCATCACACCCTAAACTGACTCTTCTGAACATCAGACTTCTCATTGTGTGGAGTGATCTGACATTAAATTGCATCCATTGACTAGCTGCAAAGCAGAGACGCCACACACTATTCGCCATGTATCTTTGTTTAGTGGCTCTGTACAACAGATGGAATTTTATGTCATGCAGCATTAGGCTACTGTTAAATTTTAATTTCAATTAATGGTCTTTATACTCTTTCTTTATGCACACAAGGGATATTTTAGGCATCCATTTCCCTTCTAATTAGCTTTTATTGCTGAATTCATTCCGAATCTCTGGAAGTCATTAGATTCTCAAACATTCACAGCTGAATTTACTTACTCTCTAATAAAATTAATTACTCCCTCACAAAAAAATGGCTAAATTTGGTCTACCTCTACATATAAAGGTAAGTATTGAATGTCTATAGTTTCTATGTATCCCTTTCTGGTATAGCCTTTTTTTTTTAACACTGACTTTTATCCTTGTTATTACTGGTTTTGGGTTGATGCTTCGCTTGCTTGATTTAAAATGAAACCTACTTCAAGGGCTTTATCTGCTAGGTTATAGCCCAACGTCACTTATCCACTAATCTCAGCTAAAAAGCTTTTACATATTGTGAGCTTCCTTAGAATACCATGTTCACTGTAAAACTGCACAGAGCCTTAGAGCTCAAGGCACAGGTAACTTCCCCAAATACTGCTTGAGATACTCAGGTGATGTAGGCTGATAAATTATATTAAGTATAAAAGCTTTTAATTGGTCTGTTTGAAAGAAGAGAGAAAACAAAGGTAATGCAAGGAAGAAAGAAGTCAAAAATCTATTTTTTTCCCCAGTGATTTACTAGAAGAGTCAAGCCTTTCCATTCTAGGAAAGGAAAGAAAAATATGATGCACCATGCACTAATATAACTTTTCATATTTTTTAACATTTGGATAGCTTTTTATAAAAAGCCTTGGGTAGCTTAGTGGCACAACTGCATTAAGCTCTAATTTATGTTGTTCTGTGACTATGAAAATTGAAGAATATACCTTCAGGAGACAGGCAATGATTTCATTTTGTATGGATTACAGCAGAATATTTATGACACTAGTTAAGAGCCTGCAAAAACTTTTGTGGTAACCTCCCATTTTAACAAGTGTAAACTATATGTGGTTATTATATGGCCACAAGTAATTTGTAAAGTATTACAATATTTGTAAGACTCAGAATTAAAATTAGCACATAATCAGTTTCCTTTATTTATACTTTTCATACTATCAACTCGCAAGCTGCATTACTTTCAGAAACTGATTATGAACATGCTAAGACATTTGTATCTATTATATCTACTCATGTTTCTAAATAAAAAGGTATATACTAGAGACACCAAATGTCATGTATATATGTTTGTATACATACCATTATCATTGTATTTACAGACATAGCACTGCAGTGGTAACAGTATTGTTCTGGTCACTTTCTACAGTCAAGCGCACCTTATGTAATTAATCATTTCATTTAAATACATCATTTCAAAGGACCTGGCTTCCTAGAGGCGATGCACCTTCCTCACAGACAAAAGACATTCTTTATAGCAGACCAGCAGCTGAAGGCAGGACACGTTAGCATACAGGCAATGGTCTAAGTACTAGTTGGAAGCAATCAGGTAATACAGAGTAAATAGTGTTACCAGAGGTGCATTTATTTATGTAAAGGCTATGGCAGCAAAGACGGTGGTTTATTTCACTGTCTAATTTGGCATTCCCATACTTCTGTTCCCCCTGAATTAACTCCAAATTGCCTGTTTAATAGAAGAGAGAGAAAAAAGTTTTGACAGGAAAAGGAACTTCAGAAATTGCACACTAATTTAACATTTTGATGGTTTGCTCCTGTAGCAATAGCTGATTTTTTTTTTCTTTTAATTCTCTATAGGGTATTTTTTCCCCTTTCTATTTTTTTTTTAATTAGAGTCTACAAGATAGGCCTGAGAGCAACAGTACCCAGCTTCATTTGGTATATTCCCCCTGAGCTCTTCCCTGTTTGGCTAGTGCATGTTCTTGCAAAGCCCAAGCCTCCGCATCTCTGCAGCATGTGCAAGCAGACACAAACAAAAGGATGAACCTGGCTTGTGTGCTCATGAAAAAGTGCACAAAATCAAAGTACAGCTCAAAAAATGTACAGAGTAAATAGACGCATCCAAAATAAATGCTTTACACTGTATCACACTTTTGGTGCTCAAGCTTAGGTTGACAATCCCCTAGCTACAATACCATTACTTAGCTTACAGAGAGATCCAGGAAGAAAGAAGAGAAAAACTGCATCTCACAGCAGAAAAACCTCTGGAGAGGAGTCATTTGTTCAAAGTGGTTTATGGTCCTCCAAAAGAGAAGTGCATTGAACATTCCAGTGCAGACCGAATATTTTTTTCTCCATTGGATAAAAGGTACCTCACTCAGCTATTTCTTCAGAAAGGTAAAAAGCCCATGGCTCTTCACAAATTCATAAACACAAGACAGATAGAAGGAAGGATCCATAACATCTGAGCACCTCAAAAATTATCAGTTACTTCATAAGGGGCAAGAACCCATGTAAGTGAGCACCACACAGCAAGGATAAGGTGGCTGAGCAGCTATGCACATTATTAACTAATTCAAACCAGCTGCCAAATTAACTAGTTAACTGAGTATGGACTAATGTGTTCCATTTTAAAGATTTTTTTTTAAGTCCCTTCAAGGTTGTTTCTAAAGAATAAGTTTTATATTCTGGAGGATTTCCAAAAATTTCATCCTTTTCAAAGAGAAAAAAGTACTATTTTGTTCTATGGGTAAAAACTCTTCAGTCATTCCATGAGAAATGGGGAAACAGAAATACTTCTTTCATCAAAGTCTTTCTCTCCTCTAAGGGGGAACTTCAGCTAAGATATATAGTGAACAAGACTGAAAAAAAAAGATGTTGAAACTCACTTGATCATAGGCTAAGTTTTTTTTCTGATGAATAATCCTGTAACTCAGTATAAAAAGTCACTACAGAAGTAGCTTACAAAATTAGATCACTCAAGGAAATTAGAAGGCCAAATCTGCTTTGCCTTTATGGAATAACTGGTAGAAACAAAAGCAAGAATGATTTTAAATGGTATTTTCTTAGATTTCTTCATTAGCATTTCCAGGCAGTGCTTTGTCACAAGATTAAAACAAAAGTAAGTAAATAGAAATGTTTAAATATGCATGGTCATGAAGCATGGCACAAACTCATTTTACGTTATTCAGACTCATAAAATGTGAAATAAAATTATATTTTCCCCGAATTTAACCTTTTTTTGAAAGGAAATGCTGACTGAAACAAAAGAATCATGCAAAATACATGATTAGAATAAAAGGATCATCTGAAGTATGGATGCTAACTGAAAAGCTTTCATTTTTTTCTCAAAAGCTATTATGTGGTTTCATCTAGAGTTTTTGTTTTTGTGATTTTTTTGCATAAATAAGTTTAAACAATGAGTAATACTGATTTATTTATGAATTTGTTAAACTGGATTTGTAAATAGTCTCAAGAATTCAAGCTGCTCAAAAATGAAATAATAAAAAATAAGCCACCTGCTCCAATTAGCATACCTAATTTCTTCTCTGCTTTATGTAGTCATTTTTCGTATGAGCACATTCTACATGCAGAATTCAGAACACCAGTGTTTTACTTTGTTTTACTTTTCCAGTACTATTTAGTTTTTCTAAATCTTCACTGTTTATGTGATGTTCATTCAAGCAAGATTTTTTAATAAGTTAAAGATTATTAAGACTTACTGGTTGTCAAAGTTGGGTTTTGGTTTTTAAACCTGATCTACATCCCTGATGTACATGCAATTTTTGCTTTAAAGTATTAAGTTAACAGTTCCCTGAAATTTTTGAGCACTTGTCTTTGAAGTAACACATGTGACAGCATTTCTCTTTGAAACATTCAAACCCATTTCTTCTACTAGGGGGCTTTATAGTCACTTCACCACAGAAAACCATAAGCTATGGCTATGTGTCGTTGGTTCCCTTTCAAGCTTTTTTCCTTCTGCAGCTTTTGTTTGGGATTATTTTATTGTGTCAGTGACTAACAGGCCTCCTTGGATTGTCATCCTTTATTGCCTATTCCAGCCAGCTGCAAAAATACTGGCTTCCTTTTTTAATCATGAAATGAGTTGTTGCAGGAATGGGGAATGCTACAGTTTCCTCCACATAACATTCTCCAATCAGAAAATTATAATTTCTCAGATACATTAGCACAATATACTAGGAAACAGCTGCATAATTTAACTTAATTGTTAAGCAATACCTCATTATAGCTAAACAGTAAATTCAGCAGTTCACATCTTTTGTGTGCCTCTCTTCTTTTCAATGCTTGCATCATGTTTTCTTTTTCATCTGCCTTCCTGCTCCCAAAGGTGCTGGAAAAAGCCATATTTGCAATAAAAAATGAATTAAATCTTCTTTAATAACCAGCTTAAATTTATGGTAGATGCCTAAGATACAAATTTATAGGAAAGTAAGTCCTTCTAGATAACCCTGGAAAGTCTGGTAGCACATATTCATTCATTTTTTTTTAAACAAAACAAAAAGAAACATACAAAATCCAAATTCAACTGAACATTCAGTTTTGAAATACATCTTAATTTCTAAAGGCCTGTGATGACAATAAATATTGTTCACCAGGGTAGAGGTGGAGAGCTGGAAAAGGAGCACATTCAGTGCAAATGTGTGGTGAGCACTTAGTGTATGACTTGTTTTAAGACACTATGATACAAGAAACCATTTGCATTGAATTCATCTAAGAAAATGTAAATGTATGACCTAGATCAGGCAATGTTGGCAGGCTAACACCATCTCTTCTCCAGACGTTCAGTGAATTTAGTCCTTTATTTTCTTTTGCCTTTCTTTGACATGCCTTGATAAAGGTTTCATCCTGAACCAGTTTATTTAAATTTTCTTCACTTCCAAGATTTTTTTTTATTCAGTGTTTTCTGAATCAATTCAAATTTATTTATGCAATTATATTTGAGTTCAGAGGCCAGACTCAGCTATTTGCATAGTGTATTCACCTTATATGTCTGTGTGCTGATTCCTGACTCCCGTGCAAGTTATTAATTTGCCAGATTCTCTAGGTTGAGGGAGAAAAAAATTCCACTCAGTTTCATATTAGATATATTTTGTGTTTTAAGTAACTATTCCAAACATGCATCACTTTTATAGCTGCCATTGTCTAACCACATGTTTAGGTATCTCTAAAATATTTATATTGTGTTATAAAATAAATACACAATAAATCTACTAGAGTTGCTATTTACTTACAGGTGCATCATCAGGTCTTTCTGCTGCTGGTGGTTTCTTCCTCTTTGGACCACAAGTTTTCTTGTGCTCTGAACAAGAGTGCCTGTGCTACCACAACAATGAATGACACACCTTACTCTGTTTTTAATAGTTGTACATTTCTCTCCTATATTCTTAACCCAGGGTCCATATAGCATCTGGAAGAAGGAAAAGATTTTGCCAAAACAGCAATACTCACCCTCCGACCTCCTGAAAGTGATCATCTGGAACGTGGCATCTCCAGTGCTGAAAATAAAGGAGAGAGCATCTTTGTAAGTCTACTTTCAGTCATGCAAAAAGCATACAGAACTCATTTTGAGTGAGGTCAGAACAGTAAATATTAAGAACAACTGCTTGCATTCCCCTCTGTAAGTCAGGAATATTACCGTGAAGCACTCAAGAGAGAATAGGAAAACTTCAGTGACCTTTCTTCTTGCCAGTTCTATGCAGTATGAGCAATCAGTAATTAAAGCTTTTTTGTAACTATAGTCAAACATTTAAAAAATCCTCAAACTTTAAAGCTTGAGCCTTTGTAAGAAGGTTTTGAGGTTATGTTCCTTTATTTTTGTTCCATTTAAAATCACTTGGATACAAAAAACAGCAACACTAGGAATCCGAAAGTGTTCAGTCAGAACATGTAATTACTGGTAACAATCAATCATGACTGTAGCTTCTGCTCCGTGTAATTCTCCACCCACTGAAATTCAGCTAGTTTCTAACAAATGTTTCATTTAAAAAAATTAAAGAAAGGGTTTCTAGCATATTGATAACCATTTCATAATAAAACGTTGCAGGTTTTTTTCTGATTACTGCATATCTTAGTACAGCCCAAGTTCATTAGACTGATTTAAGAAGTTCACAACACGGGAGACTGGCTTTTCTGCTAAGCAATATCTGCATCATCCGACTCTGATTTCACTGATATCTGTGTATTAAAGGCAGAATTACTGACATAAAACTGGTGTTGATTGGGAATCAAGACAGTTCTGTGAAGTTTTGTTAACTTAGTTGCTTGTTTCCCATATTGTGGACTAATACATAACCCTTCCTTTTTCTCCCACATGAGGAAACAAAAGGGACCTCATTGCTACACCTGGACTTTTATAACCAGGATCTGACAGTTCAGAATCTGACTAAGCATGGTGAAAATACCCAGCTGTGTATTACTATGCAATTAGACAATATAATTTGCCTGTAGTTATCACTAAGGGGAATGACTAATTGTCTTTCTAACCTGGTCATCTAATTAAAGTAAGCAGAACTATAGTCATTATGTTTAGTTCTTAGGAGAGCTGGTTTCTTTCTGTTGATAATTACAGAAGAATAGTAGAGAAACAGGCTTGCTAGTGCTTGCATAAGAGAAAGAATATTTCAGTCCTGAATTAAGCAAGGGAAAGGAAAAGATCATTACAAGTATGTGGTAAGATTTAACTTTAAAGTGTATGATTTATACCAGTATTATTTCTTTTCTACTTCAGAAATTAACTGTTTTATTTAGAAAAGGCATCAGAATAAGAGGAGACCTGTGAGAAGTGAACACCTGCTATGAAGTATTGCCGAGATATGACAAAATAACTACACTGCAGCTGGGTTGCAGATCCCCCTGGCCTGGGATGCTGTAGGCTTAAGCAGGGTTCAAAAAGATCTGTCATTTGTAGGGACTTCACAAATGTCCACAGCCACAGAATGAATGTTTTCAGTGCAAGACTGCCCTTTGTGTGACAAACAGCACCTAACCTCAGTGATGAGAATTAGGAATAAAAGCCCTTCCTGGGGCAGCCTCTCCTGTAAGAAGCAGTTTCTTGTGCTCTGCTTCCAACCTGCTGAAACCAGCTCTGTGGCTGTAGGGACTTCCTTTGGGTGCAGAATTACATACTGCATATTCTTCTATGTATTTTATATGCATACACTGATCACATATTCTTAGCATATTTGATATATAGTGAATGGTCTGGTCATATTATAGACAATTTTTGTTCGCCTGTTCCAAGAAGAAATGTGGTTTTGACCAACTCAGAGCCCCATTAAGAGTATTTCTCTGTATGATTCAGCATATCTGAACATGATGTAATGACTCTGATTATGAGTTCACTGTTCCTAATTAAAAATCAAGAGTAGCTTAGATGAAGAGCTGGGAGATGAATTGGGTCTGCTGATGAAAAGATGTCAGAGAAGGACAATAACTTAGCAAATTGAGAAATGCCAAAGGGTGACAGGTATTGTTTTTTAAACAACTAACCCCAGAAAACTGTTTGTCAATCAGCTGTTGTAAAAATATTTACAAATGGTTCTAATAAAATCAGTGGTTGTCCTTACAACAGAAAAAAAAATGAAGTCTCCTTCTATGGTCAATATAGCAGCTATGAAAACAACATAAAACCAAAAATAAATCTGAAATGCAAAAGCTACAAACAATTATTCAAACAAGGGTAACTGTTGCCTAATACGCTAAGGTAAACAATAAAACCATTAGCATATTTTGCAGTTCCCTGATACCCATCCATACTTATCAACAAGAAACCGAGTCTTCGTTCTGCATGAATTAACCTTCATCTTTATCTCTCAGAGTTTTTGAATGGCAAACACGGTAACAATGATCGAGATTAAAATGTTAGCCTGAAGTCAGATACCTGATACAATGGATGAATCTTTAATTCACTTTTAAATTGCTTAAATAATGTTACATTCAAAATTTTCTGCATGGATGAACATTAATTCATTCGGGAAAGAAATGTTGCCATGTTTAATTCAATAGTTTAAAAAATTTAGTTATTAAAATATTCTAATTTAGCATTTCCTTTGGTATTCTGTACTTAGTAATAAGATGCATCAATAGACCATGATAAAGAGAGTAAACGAAGCTGTAAAAAGTCTGCCCAAACTAAGCATTTGCTTTTATTACAATAGCTTTTTTACACAGGCAACTATGACAAAAATAAATGACATAATTTGACAGCGGTTTAACACAATCATGGCCTGTTTCTGCAGCAGTTCACTGACGGGTAAGTAACAACTAATAAAGAGGGCTCTTGAAGCATAGTGGGTTTAATTCTCTTATTTATCCCTAATTTGGCACTTAGACAGATGTTGTTCCTTGAAAAAATAGAAGATTGACTCTCGATAAGAAAGATGCTGATCAAAAGACCCCTAAATCACAACCTGAAAGTCTCAATTCTGATAATTGTTTCTTAAAAATGCATACTGAATTTTGAAAATAGAGACTTTAAAAATTCCCTTAACTGCTTAAAATTATGCTGACTTGAAGTGAATCATTCCAGGAAATAAAACAAAGCAGCATTAATCTGATTTTATATTTATTAAGGGAAAAATATAGGGATGGCCACACACTATGTGTAGAATCCCACCACAATTATCATCAAACCTTATCATCAAGCCTTACTTCTCAGACAAACTCTTTAAACATCCATGTTCTATAAGAGCTTGTATAATTAGCAGAAATAGATCCTTCCCTAGGCAAGAAACCCAGCTTTTTTACTTCTTCTTCTATAATTTAATTTCATAAATCTTCATATTCATCATAACAGATAGATAGCACTCTAGCTCTCCACCTCCCTGCTGCAGCCTTAGAAGTCTTGAAGGAGGTCTAGTAGGAAACTAAACTGAAGGGGGTTTTCAAGGTAATAGGCTATCCCAAATGGTTTGGGTAATAAGGAGGAAAAGATTTTCAATAAAGTTCAAGAACTTCTTTTTTTCTTAGCTTCAAATTAAGATATGTGATTTTAATCAGAGATATATCCCTGCTGCTCTGCCAGTCCAGATTAAGTATCACTGTACTTTTATGAAGTTCTTAACTGGGCTTTAGCAATCCTCTGCCAAAAGCAGTTTTTGAAGTTGGGAAATTATAAAGAGCATTTGGCAAAAAAGCTGTATCAGGTCCTGGTACCAGATCTAGTTTTGTCCCAGACAGCTTTTTGGCCCACAGGAATACAACACGCATCCACCAACACCAGAAAATTATCTTCTGAACAAAGTACTCCAGGCCATTGAAAGCACTGAGTCATTTCCTCTCTGGACAGAGCTTTTTGAGTATCATCTGCTAGAGCACACTTCCTTTTGGTGCTAGATGGCATCCAGCATCCACTGTTCTTCTTTCATTTTCATATTTGGTTTGAGCATAATGCAAGAAGCAATCTGTGAGGGACAAAGATTCATTGGGGCCTTCAGCTTGCAGGTGTCTCCCTTGGCCCCTTCCAGTTGCTGCTAGCCTGCTGGGTCGTACTGATGCCACAGACACTCTACTGCTGAGCATCCAGCTCTAAGGCAGCTTTTGAGATACGTTTAAGAACATAAGCAACAATACCAGAGAAAAACCCAAGAAATCATCCATCAGGTTCCAGGGTATGCCTGAGGAATCACAGCAGTTAAAGAACCCATGAGTACATGCATGTCTGATAGCCTGGGCCTAGGAAGTATGACTATGAAGCAAATATGACCCTGAACATTACAAGATGTCTTTAAGGTGCCATTTGTGTATCAGAAACGCATAGTGCAATCTAGGATCAGCCATCTGCGGCAACAGCACCCCGCAGTGAGCTGTCCTGCGCAGAACGTGTTGAGCCCTATCCACTGCTATGGCCCTACAAAAGGAGAAAAAGGAGATATAACCTTGTACTTAGCATATATGCACTTGTACTTAGCATGTATGTTCAGTAAAAACCTCTTTTGAAAACCTAATGCTTATAAGGAAAAAATTTAGGACAGAATTTGAAATTGCTGGGGGGATCTTTTGTTTGTGTTGCCCTTCTAAGCCTGAGACAGTTTACATTGTTCAGCTTCTAGCCAAAGAATTAAGACCAAAAACTTTCCAAAGATTTTTTTGCTTGAACTTGATTTTTTAGCCTACTGTCAGCAACATAGAAAGTTTCAGCTATTGTTAACTTGTCTTCCTCTAGAAAAAAAATCTACAATAAGCTTCAAGGATACATCTAGGTGATGTTAAAAGCTTACAAAACATACTGATTTTTCACAGGGTTTGATATGAACTTGGTTTCTCAGTGTAGCAGAGCTAAGAGTCAAAATGAAAAATACCAAATGTGTCCAGAATCCTAAATATTCAATACAATGGTATTTCACTCTCAAGTTGTCCTCCACGTTATCACAAAGCTCACTGTAAAATAGCATTGGGAATGTTTGTCTCAATGCATGTGCACTTACAATTTAATCCTGTAACCTTAAGAATATCATAATCATTTTTCTTCTTCCTAAATGGTCAGCAAGCTCAAAATGTATCCATGTGATATTTAACTCAGGCATAGGTTCATGTTCATATAGAAATATCGCATATATAGCTCCATGTAAATGAAGCTTCTGTCCTCACCTCATTTTCAAAAAGGTTTTTTGCTGCAGGCACACCTTAAAGACCAAAGCAGTGTTTCATTGTGCCATGTAAATAAAAGTGCCCATTCCATGTTAACTGAGAAGGTTTTACTCCACTACCTATTGTGGAGTATGTAGGTGTATTCACAGTTAAAAACACATGGGTATTCACAGGGTGCACTGCTCAGTGTTCACAGATCAGTGAACAGTCTGCTCCCATTTAGCAGTGGTGCTGCTAAATAGCAGCAGAGACTCTCTAAGGAGAAATGCTTTTCTGAACAGGCAACCTCAACTCAGGAGATGCACTAAATGAGCTTTCATCAAAATTTTGAAATATTCCAGTTGACAAAGACAACAGTCATCAATTTTCTTAATTGCAAAGTCAAGTTAAGGAAATTTAGTGTCTTGCAAAACAAAGAAAAAATAAAAAAAATGGGACGTTCCTTAGTATCTATTGCACTTCTTCTCACCTTCCAGTAAATGCAGCTGGTTAGTACACCGTCATTCACCGCCCTGCGCCTGCTGCTAATGCAGTAACTGCTATCTAAGCAGACAGAACATGACTGGGGAGAAGAGGGCCCTCCTGGAAATACTTGCTATTACCAATATGTCTTGCCGTATTATTTCATGTTACACACCTCATTACAATGGTATGACCAAGACAGAAGCACCATCTGTACCATCCTAGACAGGAGGCAGTGAGAAATCCTGCATGGCCTCAGATGATTGAGTCAGCTGCAGAAATCAAGCCAGCACTGCTCCAGTTTGCATTAAACCTGCTCCGTCACAACTGCTGACAGTCTGCACAAGGGCACCTGGCCAACATGCTCTGGGGAGAGGTGGGGCATGTACTTCAAACATCCACATTTTCTCCAAGAGGTTCAGGGTTGGGGTTTTTTTAGGTTTTGAAAGTCTTTTGGGAAAGATCTATTCATAGCTCTGCATGCATTATAGAGGAAGACACACCTCAAGGAAAATAGGAATAAAACAGCAATACAAGCTTTTTCTGTGTTTTCAGCCCTCTTTAAAGTTTTGCTAATACATGACATTTATAAAAACTGTGACTATTTTCATCCCAAGATAGTCATGTCAAAAATATCCTAGGAATAAAACACAAAAGGATAGGTACTGAAGTTGGTTGTGCTTTTTTTTGAATTATGTAAGTTTAGTTTAGCAAAGTATTTCTAAATAATGCAAGGAAAACCTTTATAAAAACTGAATTTTTTGATTAACAGCCACGGCCCACTGATTTTGTGACAGGACAAGGAGAATTAAGAAATTATTTTATTAACAACTTGCTGTAATACAGCAATTTAGCTGAAAAAAATAACAGTGCAGATGCGGTATGTTAAGACCCTCTAGGGTATCTGTCAGACCTCAGGAAACAATAACTAAATTAAACATATTAATGCATTAAAATTAAGAAAGCAAAACCAAAACTGTTTAGTGACCTGAAACATTGAGAAAAGTTAACCAACAGAAGCAAAATCATCTTGCTGTACCATTTACATAATTAATCTAACTTGGCTGAAGCCTTCAAAGTTATAAATAAAATAAAAGGATATGTTGGATACTTGGCCTGGTTTTCTAAATGCCTTGTCCATCTAATTTGCAGGTCCATTTTCTATGTAGGTGCACATTCACACCAGGACCCTGCATATTCTCAGGACATACAAAAGTATTCTTGGCTATAATTTTTGTATTACTTGCCTGAAAAGTTGTGGTTCTCTGGCAACAAAGACTGGGAGTTCTAGGAAAAGGCAGCGGCAAGAAGAAACCATTGACTGATATTATTTTACATCACAAGCATAACTTGAATCAGAAAAGGTACTCCCAAAAATGCCCTCTGCCGTACCTAAGCCTATGCCTGGGAGGGCAACAGGGATGGGAGACACAAAACCAGAGAAGGCTAAGAAAATCCCAGATTTCTTTGACTACCCTGAACCTATGTATGAGGAAGTGCATTAAACCAAAGAAGATTTTCTTCAAGTGAGGTGTTGGAAATGCTGCATTTTGTTGCAATAAATGTTATTAACCTCACAAAGTAGTTCCTTACGATTTTCTTAAGTCTTTGCTATTTTAAACATTCCAGTTTACTGAATGTTTCTTCTGTTAACAGTTTATTTTCAGACTTAAATAGCAGTCCAAGCAATAATATCTAAATATTAATCTAACATTAAAATCTAAATCGTCTATTTAAATAGTGTACATTGACACTATATATATATAAATGTATGTTCTCAGGTCTTTGCTTCTGAAAGGCATGGACAGGAGAGCACATATGAAGCACGGCCCCAGATTCCCTTTCCAGCACAGGGCCTTTCCGCTCCAGTGCAATTGGATGCACACTGAAGGTTCATGCCGTGTCATGCATTTGAGTGCTGAACGTGGTTGATATGAAAGCAGCCGAGGGAGAAGCCTCTGACAGCAGCTATGATTTGGTTTTGGCAGGTAGGTATCTTTTTATTCTTTGAATGGTAGAAATATGTCACTATTTAAGAAGGAAACATTGTTTAAGAAGGAAAAAAAAAATCTTTCTGTATCTTTGTGTATACTAAAACTGTCACTTCTGAAATGAATTCTCTTCCAGAATAAGGGTAATGACTTGTCACCTCCTCGGTTTGATCCCCTGCCCTTTCATCATGGCTTGCAATGACAATGCAGCACGCTCAGCAGTACAACCATTCAAGGAAAGCCCTAAAGAATGGAGAAGGCATACTAAAACTCAAAGAAAATTATTCTGACAAACCTGTTTTTCAGAGTCATTCATTTCTGAATCCCCTGCCTCCTCACTTAAAAAGTTTCCTTCTGCTCCACCACCTCCTTGCCTGCATCTCCCTTACATGGCTGAGCAGCCTCTCACTACACACGGTATCACTTCGGGTAGTTTCTCTGATGTTGCTATCAAGGTGAACCTTCCTACTTGGGCAAGTTTAATGTTTCAGATTCATCTGCATTTCTTATCTAGGGACCCAACACTTCCATAGTTTGCTGTAAAACAAAGCTGTTCTCAATATTTCTTTTCTCTAGTTATCATCCTGTAAAATAAATGATTTTGCTACTTTAGGGATCTTTTAATATAATGAAATGGATCCTTCTAAGTTATCTTTTTTCCAATGCTAACAAGGTGGGTATCAGTAAGTCTCCAGGTAGGTAATATTCTTTATAGCTGAACAACACTTGCATGCCTGACAATCACTGTGTCCCTGTTATTTCTAGAATTAGTAGTTTCCCCCATTCATGAGTACCCTTACTTCATCCAGTGGTACAAGTGTCTTGAAGGAGTGCACAACCATTTCAGTTACTTTTTTTATTGACTACATTCAAATTCACAGCCTTGAAAAGTCATCACTGGACACCACTGGTCCAGCTTTTGCATTATCCTTCTCATAAAACTGTAACAGGAGGATAACTGGTGTAGGAGAAACACAGAATTTTCCTCTGCTGAACCGTGACTTTGGAACCAGGGACAAGATATTAATCTCATCACTCAATAAAAAGTGAAAGATCCCTCCCTTTGACTTCTAATACAGTAACACAGAATAATCCAAAATGTCAATATATACTCCTTCCCTTCAAGGCTACAGAAGATCAGGACCAAATGGATAGCAGAGAGTACCAGCTTGGTTTAGGATAATGCTTTAAGTACACGCTGATAAGCAGGATAAACAGGAAACTATTTTCACTAGGGCACCAACACAAGACAGCATAGACTATAGAATATAGGCTAGAAAAGTGCACCATCTCATCTCCCTTGTCACTCAGTACAAGGCCCTGCCACCAGAATTAACTCCTGAATTGTACTCTTGGAATTCCAGGAACAACCAGTTCGGGTAAAGGGCATTTTAGGTTTTTATGGAGTTCTCCTGTATTGAAGGTCAGCAAAAATCAAGGAGGTTTCATTTGAATTTGCCACGGTTACTGTTATAGTGGAAGCCATATACAATTCTCAGAAGGAAAACATAGGGTCTCGCTTTGATCAAAACCAGAATGTTTACTTTCATCTCTTACAAATATGCTGAACTGATCTATTAATCTGTAAGGCATTTTTATTTTTGAGACACGTTACTCCAATAGGATTGATTCATGTTCTGTATCCACAAAATGGAAGGGCAATTGCTGTTAAGAACAGCAATTTAATCAATTGCCCAGTGAGCAAGCCCATGTGTGCAATTTCTATACAATGAACTTAGTGCATCATTTTAATTGAAACCCTTCTGATTAGATAATTTACAACCAACAAATTAGACAGCCGAACCGAAATTATGTGAAAGGTTTCTTTTTAAATCTAATTTGTACTTGTATAAAGTGAAAGTTTTTAGCTTTCTGTTTTTCCTGCAAGAGAGATATTGGTCTTCAAATAACTTTAATTAAGGATGCAAGCAATATGCAGACAGAGAATGATTTACAGCACATCAGCTTTGTTCTAAAGCAAAGGCAGAAAGCAAGACATCGGTGAGAAATTAATTTCTTTAGGACAATTAATTATTAGGCCCTGCATGCCAATAACAGTGATATAATTAATGTAAGAAAATACTTTTAGAAATTGTTAGATGACACTGTAAAAAGCTGGTTATAATACGGCACAACATAACAAGCGATTGGCCTCAAGAAGGTCCTCTTCAGCCCTCTGCTATGTATTGGATATAACACAGTGACTGTGGGTGTTTGGCACATGACTTTGGGGGGGTTGGACTAGATTATCTTTAAAGGTCTCTTCCAACTCAATCCACTCTATGTTCTGGTGTTGATGTGATAAAACTACTGAAAATGTTAACTAGGTGAGAAAAGTATCCAAGCATGTGAGCTTTAATAAACTTCTGCACACACACTGCCCCTTTTCCCAGCAGAGATAAAAACAGTGAGAACCTCCAAGATGTCTTTCCAAGGTGGAAAGGATAAAAATAAAAATTGTGAAAAATGTGGGCCGTAACCCATTGCAAGATCAGGGCCCTGCTTGTAGAGAAATTAAGAAATGTCATAGATCCAGAAGATATTTTGTATCAGCTTCTCACTGTCTATTATAAAAATCAGTCAAAACAGTCAATAGGAGGAAATGGATCTTAAGTTAATTATTTCTCCCTACCTTTGAAAAATAAGATTAATCTATGTGATGGATCAAGACACTAAACTTTGAGCATTCCTTTCTTTTCTTATAATACCTTAAAAATCAGCTCACTCATCGCTTTTGCCACAGAGACTTTTATCACCACCCAACATCCAGGGCAATTCTAAACCATTACACCTAATTCATCACGTTTTGCATTTCTGGGCAAAGTTAAAGTTACCCAGAATCACTTGTTCCCACTACAGCAACATCCATCTAGACCAAACCTAACTGCTTCTGTTGTCAAACAAAATAGAAACAATCTAACCCACTTTTGGGTTTGGGGTTTTTTTGTTTGTTTGTTTTTTTTTCCTCTCCACATTTTCCCCCCATTTCCCTCTCAAAATAAGCTTCTGGAAAAAATTAAAAAGCTGAAAATTCAGCAAAGGAGAGGGAGGAGAAAGTACAACATAACCAGAGGGTTGTTTTGAAACCACCATGAGGGGACCTACAAGCTAAATATTTTCTTGTTTCTATTGAAAAATTTTGTATCTTGTGTCTACACGAAAATATTCAGCCAGCTTTCCAGGTGCTACAAGCTTGCTGCAATAAATGTGATGTAAGTACACAGAAAGCATATAGAATTACTTCAGATCATATTCAAGTATATGAGGTGTTTGAACACTACACAGTTTCAAGAGCTTCCTAGCTTGAAAAGCATTAAATTCCCGCTATAGAGAAGCCAGGCTATCTGCCGCTCGTATTATCCTCTCTTTGAATTCATCATTTGGCAGCTAGGACTTGTCCAGAGTGAACCTGAGTGAGAGAGTTTTAATGTATTAAGACATAAAAAGCCATTTCAAGTGAGAAAGAAAAATAGTTGCTTCAGAGTAAGGAAAAGAATTTATGGCCAGAAAAAAAAAGTTTTTAGAAATGCAAATGGAAGCTTGGCACTTTATATTTCCACATTTCCTGCAGCCAGGGTAAATCCCAGCAAGTTGTCCTGAATTCTTGAAGAACAAAGAGAAAAGCAAAAAAAAAATCCTCTGTCAAACTAAGCAGGAGCAGAAGATTCCTTTACTGAACATATAGGGAAATTTTCAGAAGTACAAACCCTGTAACAGTCTGAATGCTTAAAAGTGAAAATGGAAAAATATAAAAAATTAACATAGTTCCTGAAAAAAGACAGAAAGCATCTAAAATTCCTTTACTGAGACTCATTTCAAAGCTACCAAAAAAAAAATGAGACGTTTTCTGTATTTTGCTATTAGATAGGTTGATCTGGAGACATTTTGCTCTTTATTTCAAATGCCTTTAACATCCAGTTGAAACAAAAAGCTAGAGAAGATTCAGTAAGGCAAAAATTCCATCTTTTTTTCTGCTCACAGTCTTTAATTTCCTTTAGCGCTTTCAAGTGTTGTACACAAAATTAGAGGTTAATTGAGCAAACATTACACGTCAACATACCAATGCAAGTCACATGTACTCTTTGCGGATTCAAAATGAGTTGCTAGGAACACCAAAATAACAGCAGAGCTGTTCAGAACTTGTCTCCCAAAACTTAATCCACTTGGTAGGTTGCAGAGATAAATATTGTTCTTTTAAAACAGCTTTTATAATCCTGGGACAATGTCAAGGGGGAGGAGGGGGGGGGAAGGTTTTAGAGGACGCAGAGTAACCAGTGGTTTATATTTAATAGGATTTTAATCTCATATCAAATCCAAAAATTTCAATCAATTTTCCTGCTTTTCCAATACATTTGAATGCATAATACTTCATTTAATTAAAGTCATTTTAATGTTTTTCCAATTCCTTTTAGTATTCATATTTCCACATATTTGCCCTCAAAGGCTTTTGATGCATAGTATAATCCACGCATCTACTTATATTTTTCCCAATCCTATTTAGGTAAATGAGTAATGGTCTGCTGAAAGAGCTTCTGTATAGGCCAAAAATCCATCAAGATTTTCACCAACATATATTTCATGCAACTGTATATATTATGCTCACTAGCTTAAACCTTCAATTTCTCAACCATCATAGAATCACAGACTGGTTTGGGGTGGAAGGGACCTTACAGACCATCTAGTTCCACCACCCCTGCTATGGGCAGGGATATCTTCAATAGCAACTGTACTTTTCTTCTAACCCTTTTTATATTTTTATAGTTTTGATACTTTATTTTCAGCTTTTGAAATCAAAGGTATTGAAATAGTTTTAATAAACCTAAGATTTAATATAGATAACATAGGTGTGAAAAAAAATTGCCGAAGTTTAGATACGTTAAGTGATATTTTTAGAGCCAATTAATTCTTGAAAATAATTTTCCCTTCCAGGCAACCCCCCTAATTTCTTATTACTTTTGAAAATTTTGCCTAAGCAATAGAGAGTGCTTGACATTTAAATAGTTACTACATTGCACCACCTTAAACCCAGTAATTTTAACATTTAACTTATCTCCCAAATGTAGAGGAACCAATATTTAATGATCTACTACAGTACTCCCCCTGCTGGTTATTCATCTTCATTACAGATTATTCCGTACCAGGCTGCAGTAAAATAGGTGCCAATGAAAGAGGAATGCTCTTCCATACCACCTTTTGTATAATAAAATCCTATTTGCAGTACACCTGGCAAACCTGTGTTGCCACAAGCATTACAGATGAAAAGGTGTGACTTTATCTGGGGCAGGAAGGAAAAGGAGGAGAAAAGATAAGGAAAGGGTAACAGTTTTGTTTAATATCTTATATTTGTTAACGAGAATGCATTTACTTTGTGTGGTAAGGTAGTCACCAAAATCTAACAGAGTAGATAAACACATTTTTTTATGCGGTGGCTATTCTTTATATCATAGAATCATAAAGGTTGGAAAAGACCTCAAGGATCATCAAGTCCAACATTCAACTCAACACCACCTAACTCACTAAACCATGTCCCTAAGCACCACATCTACACGTTTCTTGAACACCTCCAGGGATGGTGACTCCGCCACTTCCCTGGGCAGCCTGTTCCAATGCCTGATCACTCTTCCAGTGAAGAAATTTTTTCTAATATCTAACCTAAACCTCCCCTGGTGCAATTTGAGGCTGTTTCCTCTTGTCCTAACACTTGTTTCTTAAGAGAAGAGGCCAGCACCCATCTCACTACAACCTCCTTTCACATAGTTGTAGAAAGTGATAAGGTCATTTTTACTATTTTCACTTTTATGGTCTTATTAGTTTTGTAAGGTGGATGTGATTGCTTTCTTAAAGGTAAGTGTCAGAATGGGTTTTTACAGGAATTTGCCGTATTCCAAAGTTCTTTCTAGAAAGTTACTTTTGAGACTCTATCCTTTTCAGCCTAGCAACCTGTCTCATTTAATATTTCCAAATATATATGCTAAGGGAAACACATGACTTGCTAAAGACTTTAACATATGGTCTGGCAGCTCTTGACATCCTAATTCTACTTTAGGCCGATTATGAGCTGAATATACCAAATGAAGGCAGAGGTTTCCCAATAGCACATTAAGCCAATTGCAAGTAAACAGGGAACAGAGCTGACCAACATATCAAATAACTGAACACTGAAAAGGTCAGAATGGTCTGATTTAAAGTACTGTCATATTGTGCGGGATGTGTGAGGCATTTTAATGCTCATTTCACACTCCACAATGACAATGTCAGTAATGAATAGGAAATGACATATTACGAATTCATTCTTGTGATGATAATTGTAATGAGAATAGTGAATGGTACAACAAATCTAATCCATCTTTATGACAACTTAAACACTGTAATCTGATTGCAATAATGAGGTATTTTTCAGACACTTTCTAGAAGAAAACTAAATACAATTAAGCAGCAAAAAATACTGTATTTCCCAGATATGTTAAACCCATATTTACTGCAAAGTTGTGTGACCCGAGTAAATTTTATACAAAAAAGCTTTCCTTTAATTATACGGAAACTTTGATTTTCCTTTTATTTCAGCATAGTATAATTTATTAAGAGAGCTTTAAAGGTCATCGACTCTAAATCACACATTAACAGAGGATAAAGAAAAGAACTGGAAAAACTTGAGTTATTCCAATAATAATCAGATGTTCTGTATGTAAGATAATAGGACATAGTGATATATTGCATTTAATAAACCTTAGTGTTTAGAAAATCAGACTCTCCACTACAAAAAACAAGGTTTAGTTATCTTGCACATTTCAGAACTTTTTTCTTAGGAGCATGGGGGGGGAAACAGGCTTTGTTCTAGTGAAAGACCCAGCAGTACACTTCCTACAAATTCAAAGGCATACTTTGTCTCCCCAGTTTTACTAGAAACAGGAGGAACAATACTTGCTTATGCCAAGTTATTACACTTTCTGCAAAAAAAAAAAATTAAACCCCACTCTCCCTATCCCAGCCCCCTACCATCTGATTTCAATGCCCAGAAATAAATATTAGCTCCACAGCAGTCTCTAGCAGAAATTAGACTGAGTGACCTTGCTGGGACCAGAACCTCATCACTGCTTGTAATAGCTTCTGGCATCCCCTCTGTCTACCACTGATGACACATACAACACACCAGGTCTAAACTTCTTCAAACCACCCTCAGAAATCTGAATTTAAGTCCAAGGGCCACTTCTCTCTGAGATATCCTACTTATGCTTCACCATAACTTCAATGTTCTTTTCTGGTTTAATTCTACTGTTTTCTTATGGTCTGGGTAATTTAATCAAGTCTGGGTTATAGTGTCACTCCTAACCCAGGCTTGAAATCATGTATAGGAGGGCTCATTTAATGGAGCATTGCTTGATAAGTTTACATAGTATTGCTTGGCTTGCAGACCAGTTCTATATGTATCTTATTACACAGCTGATGTTCTTGTAACTCTGCTGCTGCATCAATTGAAATGTATGTTTCTGCTTAAGATTTGCTTTGGGAATGATTTATTTTGCTTTCAAGAGTAATTTGTATTCTAACAGGGCCTGTTCTAGTAAATGCAGAATGCATTCTCTGAAAGGTTTACATAAGCAAAAATAAAAATTACAGTGACAGTCTGTAATTTTCATGGATGAACTTTTAATGGAAGTGCTCTAGTAAAGAGCGACAATTTGCGGTCACTTGTAGAATTAAAATCACTTGAGATGTTGATTGTATTGAATTAGTCACCTGTGTAAGTCATGGGTGTTGACTACTGAATTTTTTTAAAAGGTCTTTATTGATTTTTAGGGAGAAAATGTATTTAAAAGGTGGCCCACTAGTGTAATTCTGCTCATTATAAAGTGCTAAATAGCTGAAGGGGACTAAAAGAGTATTTGGAAAAAGGGAATCTATTTTTAACTAATTAGCTTTGAATCATTTGTTAGCTAATCCATGTTTTCAATCTATGGCAGTACGTGGAATGTAATTGAAAACCAGCCTTTTAATAAATGTGCAGACTGCCCTAAATAGGAAGGATTACAGCACTTACGAAAGGAGACAGAAACAGCTACAAACAGGTACTGAAGGACTGGGGCACAACTGATGTCCAAGCAGTCACCGAGATGCCCTGAATGTATGCACATCTGAGTTAGTACTCACATTGCAAATCAGATGCCAATCTGTCAAAATCATGGAACACTGACAGCAAGATTAGAGCAATTTAAAATTGAGACCTTAAGCTGAAAATTTATTTTGTTTCAGGTAAACTGTATCACTATGACCAGGATAGCTTTTTATACATAGTCAGTAAAGATGAATAACTTTGGGAACAAAAATCGAAATTATTTGGGAAATAATGAATGGTATCAAAGTTTTGTAATTTCGAAATTTCTGGAACATTCTAAATGTTATTGGTGTTTCAACTCCTAAATGCCTTATTTAGTTTGCCTATATAATTGAGTAGCCTAAGAGAAAGAAATAAGCTTCCTGTTTGTTGGGGGTTATTTATTTTATTTATACCAAGCAGACAGGCAACATAAAACCCAAGTCCTTATATTAAGATAAAGCAACTAAACAGACAATGTTCAGAAACAGAAACTGGTTGTTTAGCAGAAAGCCAAAAATTGTCTAGAACCTTAGAAAGCTATCATGCTCTGCCAAACTTCACTTGAGTCAAAACAGAAAGGGAGACAAAGCTAACAAGACCAGGTCCAGACGCATTCTTTCATACATCTACCTGCAAACATGACTCTGAAAGCACCCAGAACATTTATTAGTTCCTTTCAAATTTCCTTATATCAAACTACTTTTGTAGACAATGCCTGAACTCTGTCGTTCCTTTGTGCCTGAGAAATTATTACAAATTTCTTGTTATAGTAGATATGCCCATATTCTAACAACCTGTTGAGTTAATTGCTTTCTAACATGGCTTTTTATCCCATATCAAATGTACTTGGAAATTGGGACTATTGTACATTGTTAACATGCAATTTCTGGAGGATTATACAATTGCTACAGTTACATCTCATTCCTTTTAAACTTCCATTGTCTGAAACACTGTGTTGATGAAACCACGCAGTATAGCGAGTTTATGAAAACCCAGAGCTGAACTATTGCTAGGCTTCAGCACCAAAGGATGCAGGCTTCAAACAAAGGTGGTATCCAAAACCTACTGGATCCATTTCACATAGAAAAGTAGCCTTTAATCTCAGTGTTGCTCTGCAGTCCTTTGTTCCAATATGATGCAGTGTATGCACTTACTTTCCTTACAGTTTAAAAAAGAGGCAGGAACATAACAGCAAAGAGTTTTGGAGCTTTGGATCTAGTAATTGTCGTTGTATTCACCATAAGAGTGCTGTGCTGCTTCCTGACTTCAAAGCACTTTCTAAGAGAGATTTATTGTTGTTTTCTCCCAAAAAAGAAAAAGAAAACTGAGTAGAAATACTTTTAATTATCTGCTAAGATAAAGCAAATGTTTTTGTAAGAGATTAAGTATCAAAACAACTCTGTATTAATGTGAAAAGAGAAAAAAAAACAAAGAAGTAGCATTTACTTATTTTATTTGTATTTCTAGACATCCTCCAAAACATTCTAAGTAACGTCACTTAAGAGGGTATTATCTACAGGCACTGTATTTTTAAGTGCAACAAGCGCATTAAGATATAACAGAACATCAGTAAACTACACAAGGTAAACACTCCAATACTTTGGTTCTATTTCCAATTCTCCATTGCAATTTCCAGCTCAGCTTTCAAATAGGAGAACTTAAAAGTAATGGATCTGTAAACATTGATCTACTGTTCTGTCAGTTCTCCATGAAAGAACTGTGCATTATACTGCTAAATAGAAGTCTGAACCACAAACAATAGTAATATTGAAATGTTATTTTGTCTCCTTCCTGTAACTTTTCCCCAATACATACTTGTCTTTGTCATCCTTTCAAAGATGCTGATGCTTGGAAAATTAGCTACTGCAATCTAAGGTGCTATGAACAAGTCTGAAAAATCCACACTGCATACGAACTACTTTGATCAAACCCCACTGAAGTTAATGGAATTATGCTCATTAGAATATTTCAGTGAAAAATGTTCCACTGGAATACCCTGAAAGCAAAAATACTAGTGTTGACAAATATTTAGCCAATATTTTTTTCTTGGAGGGAAAAGACTAGTATTACAGTATTTTGTGTATTCCTCTGGGATGCAAAAGTTTTTCTGTTTAAGTCCTATGGGATCCATTAGTGTACATGAAGTAAGCAGCACCAGGGATTTAAACTCAATGGGTTGTGAGCACAACCTGCCAAGCGGAGGCTGTAGGAAATCTTTCTTCTTTGGGCACGCTCTTGCACACCACCAGAGTTCTGTTTTTTCTCCTGAGAGTTCCTTCTACTCTAACACCTGCAAGGACACAGCAAGGCAGGGAAATGCTGCAGTACTTCTGAAGACCCCATCTTATGTGAAGCTGCTCCAGTCTGAAGTTCACTCAATTTTTGGGAACAGAAAATGGGACATTCTATTGTCTTAGGAACTCCCAAGGCAGGGCTGTATGCAGTTCCTGTTCCGCTGTGAAGTCAATATGAATAACCTCCCTTTTCTTTCTGCCTCCCTGGTGAAATTGCTCATAGTGGGGGCTTTGGTTTTCAATTTGGGTTTGTTTTTTTTTTTTCCCCAGAAATGACTGGCAATCATATCATTAGTCCTGCATTTTCAGGAGCCACTTGAATAATATGAGCTTGTATTGTTTTGTCAGTTTTATTGAACAATATCTCTGGGCACACAGCAGGCAGTTTAGTGTCACTGGTCATCATTTAACTATTCATGCCCTCTTTGATTCATTCCCCAAAGTCATAGAATTGATGTTAATTTTTCGGAATTGGAAAGTAAGACAAATGATTTTGGTTTAGTTTTACCTTGAAATAATAAAAAGGTCAGAAATAATTTATCTTGGCATGACACAGCCTGACCAGGCAGACAGAACTTCCTGACAATTTGCTTAGGTAAAGTGCTTATTACCACCCACTCAAACATCTGGAGGTTGAATCTTAAAGCCCTCTCCCCACTCCTGTTTCTTTTTTAATTCTTCCTCGTGTACATTGATTTAAAGGGAGTAAAAGGTGATTGAGTACAATGCTATTTTTGAAGGAGACAGAGACATTAGCTATTTCCTTCTGGTGCAGTCTTATCATCCCTTGCAGTGTGAAAAGGATTCAAATCCCCTCAGATGTTGGGATTTATCTGACAAAAAACAAGGCAACCCTAAAAAGCTGTCTCAACCACCAACACCAGGCCTGTATTTTGCCATGCTCAACCACAACCCCTGTGCACTGCAAGAACACACTCTTCAGCTACCCATCTCCCACCTTCTCTTCAAACATGACTGTCTACTTCCTTTTGGATTTTTTTGCATTTCCATTAAAATCTGCTTGGAAATTTATATGAATGAGTCTGGTTTTCCAAGATGAGTCACAGTGCATTACCAACATTTTAATGATTTGAATTATTTACTAGACAATAATAGAACCGGGGAAAAAACTGACAGCCTGTCACAGACAGTGCTAGCTAAGTTGTTTAAATCATCTCCAGGCATGTTCTAATTTAGCTCATTATTAATTTCCTGCCAGGAAATCACTGCCCTAAACCTCTCTTTAATTCAGACATAAGTCATTCTAAACTCTCATATAGACAGCTGATTGAACCCAAGACTTTTGTCTCATTACAAAGCCCAGATGCTTTCAGGCAGAAGACTGTTCTAGGCATTTAATATTTTGAAACAAAATGCACTGTATAATTAATTGAGTATGAAATGCGTTGTTCATCACAGAATTAGTTTATCTTTTCAAGAGTTTTCTGGCTGTATGCAATCAATCATTCACATTTCACAAACTGCTGTAGGTTTATGAATTTTCACTTTTGATACAATTGACTTCTAACTGTGTTGCAAAATGAATACAAAACACTATCTGGAGACAAACTGAGTGAAAACCCTCTTGTTTTGTCTGGTATAATAAAATGTTAGGTCATTAATCACCCTCCTCTTCATCACTTTTCATTTTTTTCTGGCAAATGATTTGTATTTCAGCCATGTGGGGGATACTAGCAGAGAACAAATAAATATGAACTGACAAAGCAGGAAATATTTCCTAATTACCAAGACTGCTGAAGAGGACTAGAAAGCAGAGACAAAGAAAACCCAGGAAAAAATTGCTTTGCGAACCATTTTGTTTGCTGGGCATGAGATGTGCTTGTCATGTTAACTTCAGTTGTTTACTTCCTTCAAAAGACAAGGAGATCTAAATGGGGGTGCCACCAAGGAGGAGGAACCCAAATTCCTGCTCATAACACTTCAGAAGAGCCAGCCACAGCTTGTACATGTCAGGGTAGTTGTCTGGCCTTATTTGAAACAGATGGAGAGGGGTCAAATTCTCACCCATTTTACACTTTCTTGTGCAGGCCAAGTAATAGACTGAGAAAATACTGCTTCACTACATTGCTCTGCCACCCCCTTTTTCAAATTAACAGTAAAATCATAGAATCATAGAATGGTTTGGGTTGGAAAGGACCTTAAAGATCATCAAGTTCCAACCCCCCTGCCATGGGCAGGGACACCCTCCACTAGACCAGGTTGCTCAAAGTCTCATCCAGCCTGGCCTTGAACACCTCCAGGGATGGGGCATCCACAGCTTCCCTGGGCAACCTGT
>VZTO01026369.1:3323-21026 GCA_013400615.1 Syrrhaptes paradoxus | reverse complement strand
ATTTTGTTCAGATATCCGTTTAAAATTAATTCTTCATGCATTTGGTTTATTGTAGAGAGAAAGAGTGGGATTCATCCAGCCAAATTTAGATATTGACTATTTTGATGTCTGTTTCTGAACTATTCTCTTATGCTGCCTTGATAGTCAATAGCAAAAAGAAAGAGCTTCAAGAGCACTTTGTCTCATCGTGAAAGCAGGTGTATTGTGATCTAGAAACCCGTTCCTTGTGTTTTTTGTAAATAAAGTGCGCACGACCAAGGCTGGTATAGACTATATTGTTAACAAATAAAGTAGGTGAAAGAAGTCCTAACCCGAAGATATCTAATTGATCAGAAAGTGTAAGTGACAAGTCTGTGTTCATTCCAGCATAATTTTTGGTAACCATGTCAGGAAATCTGAATATCTTTAAGTTATAAAAAACCAGCATTTCTGTCTATAATATTGGTAATTTAATAATAAGAGTAAGTGGCCTTAATTGACAACATGCCTTTTGTTTGTTTAAATGTGACTGTTGTTTTAGAACTGTTGGATACTTAAAATCATCACAGCGGAAGAATTTGAATTTTGGAATCAGAGAATCCTAAGGAATTTTTTTGGTTCTGTTTGTTCTTTTCCTTTACATCATTCAGCACCATTTTTCATTTTTGCACAACTGTAACACAGACATACAATAAGTAGTATTTGTTGTCCCACATAGAAAAGTTTTTAAGTCGTATGTAAATTATAGTTAAAAAAATACAGGCTTTGCTAATGAGTGATTTTAGGAGTTTTAAAAGAGGAACACTAAATAGGTCTGGATAACCCTAAATCACCATTACCAGAGTGGCATTTGATGTTTCATTCTCAATAAATGTGGGAGTGCAGATTTACCTATTAAAATACAAATTTCTATTTTAAAAAGTTATTTGTACTGCAGTAGTGCAAAGATGTATTACAAAACATGTATAGTAATCCCAGCTTGCTGGAAGTTTTAAATGGTGAACCATCAATGTAACAAGCTGCAGGTCATATTTGGAGCATGTCAGGTTAGTATCACCCATGTCCTCTCAATCATGTTGACAATATTCTTGGCCTGTTGCACACACAATTAACCAATGAGAACCTGCCAGTATCGATGCTTTTGAAAGGTATCTCTCCTTTTTATGTCAGCATCTATATTACAGTTGGATTCTGAGCCTTATCTTTAGATAAATTTTCTTACTTATTTGTCCTCCTGTGTTATTGTTTTGTGCTAGGAAGTGAAGGTCCACTTTTTACAAAAAAGAAGTCCAATTCCATTGCAGTTCTTGACTTAAATTGTAGGGAAACGGCATTTCAGAGAGGTTCTCCTACTTTGCCGCGACATTCCTACTCTGTGGTAAGTTATATCCTTATTCATTCCAGACTTCTCACAAGTCCATCTGTGTTGCCTACAGCAAAATTTTAATAATCAGGTGTTAGGAAAGGTCACGGGCTCTTGTCTCACTGTTGCCATTTAATATTTCCTTCTGTTGCTGTGCAATTACTGTGCTCCAGATCACTGTACAGATGAGAGTTTATTTCAGCAAAAATTTATGATCAATAAAAAGTAGAAATTCCTGTGAATTGCTCAAATTTCTGGTCCGATGTTCAAATGCAGATACGGAAACTGTGGGCCTGCTCGCAAAGACTTAACTACCCCTTAGTTATGCTAATCTTCAGAGTGTTACTGTGATCAGTGAAGAGAGACCCATTCCATAAGGAGACATAAGAGGACAAATTAGTGTAATCAAAGTCAGGTTCCTTTGAAAGGAGCTTGTCTCTTTCCATTGACTGTAAAAGGAAACCGGAGAGACTAGCTTCCATAGAAAAAGTTATTTTTCGTAATATCTGTCTCCATCCTGTCACCCCACCCTAGTGAAAGTCATTTTAGGTTGACAAAAAATGCACTACTTCATTGCACTTTAAATCTACTGTTCTTTCATATTGCATGGATCAGTAAGTTTCATAATGAGAACTATTGTTATTTTTAGTTGAAATGTTCAATTTCTTTGTGTTCCCCCTGGAAGTTCTGATAAAAAGAAACCCCAATAAAAAGAAGTTCGTTGAATTCAGATCATTTCAGTTATCTGCATATGTCCATAACTGGTTTTTGTTCTCTTTTGGGATTTTCCAGGGACCTGGCTCAGATTATGAACCATTAATGAAACAAAGAAGAAAATTCTTGCCTTCAGATGAATCCCTCAGTAAGTAAGCTATACAATTTAACATATATAACAGATTTTTCATCCTTAATGCATTCACAAGTGTACCATAAAAAGATTATAGTCAGATTGTGTATTTATTTACAAAGAGCAGGATACATTTTGTAAATACTACAGCAAATGATGCATACATAGGGATTTTTTTTCCTGGGCTTCACAAATAATTTGTGTCGAATTAAACAGGCAATGAAATTTCATTAGTTCCCTTATTAGCTTTCAAAAGCTACTTCTGTTGTGCAGTGCATAAGCATCCATCTCTTCCCTACTATCTTATAGACTTCTGTCTCTTAATAGAAGTCTTTGTGGATTTGGTTCTTAACCAATATCCAAGCATTCACTGTCTTCCGCATCTTTAGATCCCAGATTGATTGATCGTAATTTTAATTACATGATAAATGAAATAATGCTATTTTTACCATGTTTTTGTTTTAATAGAAGGCATCTCAAAATTTTCACCACATATAAGACCATCAGACAGTCTTTCTTCGTTGATCTCAGACAAAGAATATATTAAATCACTAGATCTCTCATCAAATGAGCTGGAGAACATTGATGCCATCAGCCAGAATAGCTGCTTAACTAGTCATCTGGAACATCTTGAGAAACTGGAGCTCCACCAAAATGCTCTTACAAACATTCCAGAACAACTGTGTGAAGTAATTCTGCATAATTTTCCATAATACAAGTTGATGTTTGTTACGATAAATTGTTTGTCTCTAACAGTGTACCTGTTGGAAATATGGGTGTGCATTTTTGCATATATTATAGTTTCATTCAGTGGATTTATGTTCAGCTAGAAATAAAAGTATTTTCATGGAACAGTTTTAAGACATTTACTGCAGAGAACTGCTTTTGAATGTGTTATACTGAGTAGTGTAATAACATAAATGGAACCAAGAACTGGATGCAATTTATATCTGTTAAATTTTATTAAACCATGATAATTAAATTTGAAGAATTCTCTATATTATATTGTGTAATAGAAATATTATGGGTTATATTGATATGTTTGCTATTTTATGCTATTTTTCCTAGTGAGAGAAATGTAAGTAAATTAATAAATTGTATAAAATATAGCTCAATTTAAAACCTTTAAATTAATATTTTCATTTAACTTTTTAAAAACAAATTATCCTTTTCTTTCAGAACTTGAAATGCTTGACTTACTTGGATTTGCACAGTAACCGATTTACTTCTTTTCCGACTTATTTACTGAAAATGAATTGTATTGCAAATCTTGATATCTCTCGAAATGACATTGGACCTTCCTTTGCTTTGGACCCATACCTCAGATGTCCAACCCTAAAGCACCTTAATCTTTCATACAATCAGCTGGTGTGCACTCCTGAATGTCTTTCAAATGTGGCTGAAAATCTGGAACAGCTATCACTAGAAGGGTGAGTAGCATTAGCAAATGGATTGTAGCAAAGAAAATAATGTATTTGTCACCGAGAATGATGACTGTTATAACATGGAAAGGATTGTTTAGTCAGCAGTGGAACACTGACCTTATCTTCTAAATGTGTAAATTGCTACAATTTTCAGTGTTGTGTTACAAAGAGCATGCGAATATCTGTGGACCTTGATAGAGTCTAATAGCATTGCAGTTCCAGTAACATACTAAAAATGTTCAAGTTCGGTGGTTTTCTACTGCCATACTATTAATCTACAGGACTGTCTGTGTTGTCTAACATATTCAGATAGGTTTTCTGTATACAGAGTACATTTTCCACTGTATTTCATATTCATCAAAGATTTTTTGGAAGTATGATTCATGGAATTGTGTTTGTTGGTACGGATATGTTATAAATGACAGAAGCAAAGAAAATTTGTAATTTTTTGTTTACCAGCACTCTGTCATATTTGGTAGTGAGTGAGATAATTCACACCTACACGGAATTCTTAAGAATGCTGTTATTCATAGCTCTGATTTGATATGTTATTTATATCTCAGTTGCAGATGCTGTCTCATTCATCTCCCATATTTTATTTTAAATAAGATGCTGGTATATTTTTACACAGAAGTTCACACAGAATAGATAGCAACATGTAACTAAAGCAAGTAGGATCAAATATGTGAATGAAATTTGCAAAAGCAACATTTTAAATTAAAAATCTTCATTAGTTTTATTTTGAACTTTATTAGCAATATTACCCTTGCAAAACAGTGCTGCATGGTTCTTTTATCTCTGTGTTTTCAGCACCTTTGTCTCTTTTTTTTTTTTCTGTTCTTCTTCTTCCCAGAATACATTATTTGTAACATTATGTACTCATCCTGAATTGTATCCCCTATATGGAATTCCATTTATTTTTTTTTAATAAATAGTAATTCTATAATTATAATCATGCAAACACATATCTTTAGTAAACAACTACTAACAAATGCAACAGTCCACTTTGTGTGGGATTGAGCTGCAGTATGTAAACAGGAAATGACGCCTTGTAGTACATTCTGACATTTGGTCTCCAAATTAATTAGAACAATCTTAATATTAGTCATATTATTTCATGTTGCCACATATACCAGTATTTTTGCTGACTGGTAAGACTTTATATAGAGAAAAGTTTTATTTTTTGTTTAACAGTGTAAGGATAGCATTGTCAGATAAATACTTTTTACTTTGACTTTTTAGATAATAGTTTCTGAATAAAATGTGGATTATTTTTTTCTTCTTGTTATCATAGAAACAAAATTTCATGCTTATGTTCACCCATATGTTTGAAAGAACTGAAGATTTTAAACATCAGTAAGAACAATATTTCATCCCTTGCTGAGAATGTCTTCATGGGCTGTACAAAATTGGAGCAGCTCAATGCCAGGATGAATGCTCTTGGTAAGTACCTGTGAAAATAGGATCCACCTTCTAGAAACCATTCCAAGTCACAAATTCCTCAGCTTCAGCATTTGGAACCTTGGGAGAGCAGAAACAGAGAATAATAACCACATATGCTTGTCCTTGTTTATACAGTTCCCTAAGCGTCAGCTTTTGATGACTGTTGGAAGCAGTATGCTTCCAATAGGGCTTGATGACATTTGATCTGACTCAGCGTAACTCATCTTGTTTTTACATTTGTAGTGGATGCTATAAAAATGGTTGAGTGTACTTGAGATTGTACATACTTTCGGGGAAGGTTCAAGGCAGAGGAAATCGTTTAAAGTTATCTTGCAAATCTAGTACTAATAGGTTTAATACTGAACTGAATTACATATCATACAAGCGTCCCACCTCTCCAGCCTGTCCGAGTCCCTCTGGATGGCATCCCTTCCCTCCAGCATGTCAACCACTCTACACAGCTTGGTGTCGTCAACAAACTTGCTGAGGGTGCACTCGATCCCAGTCATAAGGGTCTTTTCCAACCTAAATGGTTCTGTGATTCTGTTACCCCCACTATATACAATGTTGTCTTCTGAATAAGAGAAAATGTTTGATTCGCTTGCCTGAAGGCAAGTGTCATTTGAGATACCCTGAAGTATCCCATTTGGCTTGCAGCTGCTGGTCCAGAAAAAGCAGGTCTTCCATAGCTCCTATGTTGTATCTCTAAGCCATGTGCAGATGGCTCAGGTACCACAGGGCAGATCACCTTCACTAGAACCTATTGTTTAAGCAATTGAATTGAGTTCAGAGTGTGTTTCAGTAGTTTGGCATATTTTATGCAAAGGTGTCAAAATTAGTTTACCTATGAAAAATACGAATTACATAAATGAGATTTTAATGATACTGCAGGAGTTCCTAAGTTACTGTCAGAATTTATTTCTCTCTTCAAGATCCAAAATCTTCCATTTTGAAATTATTGTCACAGTATTTCAGAAGGTAGCTCTTATACCTGCATTAAACACAGCTGAACCATTAGAGTCATATTTATGTACATAAGACCCACCATTCACTGGGTGAATTATGGGAATGTTAGGTACATTGACGGTACAGTAAAAAGTAAGATTATTTCAATGTTTAATGCCAACATGAGATGAAGTATAATAGTACGTAATATTATAGAAGCCAATACATGAACTCCATTCTAAACTTCTTTCATTTGGGGAGTTTGGTTTTAAATAAGCTTTTAAAAAAAGATTCAAATTCTGCCTTTGGTAGCTTGTACAAAGACCTGTGTATAGAAGATGATAGACTGACCTTTAAGTCTAACTTTGATTTTAGAAAATTTCAATCTTAAAAAGAATTTAATCATTTCTGAAAAGTAATAGGATTAACCTCTTTTTTCTGCTTTAGAAGTAATACCTGACTTGTCATCCAGCATAACAAGCTTAAAATTATCCCAAAATTATTTTATTAATGTTCCAGAAGCAATTCTTCTTCTACCACAGTAAGTTATTACTTTATTTATTGAAGTTAATGTCAAGTTCTTGATAAAATCTGATCGCAAGACCTTTGTTAAGCATAAAATTCTGCATGTTTTACTGATTTTTCAGGAAATCTTCTCTAACAGGTTAAATCCAAAACTGAGTAGCTTTTAAATGAAGACAAATCACTCACATTTTTATCATTATTTTGAGAAATTACCTTCCTCAGATTCGAATTGTTGTTATTGAGAATGTTTCACCTGAGTGCTGAAGCTGACAATTCTTGGAGTGAAGACCAGAATGAATTTATTATTTTCTTGAAACCAACAGTGGAAAGATATCGCATTTTTTCCTTTTCAAGAAGTTCTGCAGACTTCTGCACAAGGCTACTGAGATTAGTTTTTCACTTCCCAAATAGCACAAGATATTTTATTCTCAAAGAATGACACTTCCTCCAGATGGAATTGTGATAAAGACGCATGTGACATTTATTTTGCTATACCTTCAAAGTGTTACCCATGTGAAAATCAGACTTCTGCTTTCTTTTATAGAAGTTACTGACCTTAATGGGTCACTAGAATCGGATTGTGGAAGGAGTGCTTGGAAGGGATGATGAGATCAGTTACCGATAGACGTGGGTAGAAATGAGTGCTGATGGCACCATGGGGAGGGCAGATCCACAGATTTGTGAACTTACATTAATCAAATTTACATAGAGCACATCATTATTAACATGATGTTACACTGTTTCAGCATGCTGATATTTGTATTCACAGCAGCAAATTCAATGGATGTGTTGAAAAAGGTGGAGATTTCGGGTTCTACAGGTCCCAGCCCAGACAAACCAATAAGGAGTTGCATGGATTTTTTGCATGCTTTGTGTTCCACAGTAACATAAAAAACATTTTTGTCCAACAGATGACTTACAGAAATTAAATGTTCTTTTTTACATAGTTCTTAAATACATGTGTAGTTGAACTATATAATTTATTCACATACATGTATTTACAAACATACATTCATAGAAATGCTCTGATAAGCGTGTGAGGTTGAATTACTGAATATTTGCACTACAGGAGTGTGAATCATTTATCTGTGTCTTGTACTAATCTTAACAGAGCCATCCATGTCTGCAAATCGTAGAAAGAAGAAGTGGACTGTTATCACAATATGTGCACTTATGCAAAGCGACTCTTTAATTTACCGTCTGAAACTTACACACACAGTACAGTGTGGATGTTTATTTTCAGTCACAGATAAATACACTTAAATAATATTATACTGAATCAATCATATGTATTTTCTTATATTTTTTTCTGAGGTAATGAAGACCTACTTATAATGTCTTAATTACTTTTGCTCATAGTAGTAATTATCTTCTTCTGTCTACATTCCTGTCTGTTCTGCTATCTAACCCTTTTGTTTATTTATTAAAAATTAGTACAGTTCCAGTTAATCTCAGTTTGATTTTTTTTCATTTGCTAACTTGTCTTTTTTTTATTATCATGTTTTTAGTTTGCGATCAGTAGATTTAAGCCAAAACAAGATCATAAGCCTGCCTGGACCNTACAAACATACATTCATAGAAATGCTCTGATAAGCGTGTGAGATTGAATTACTGAATATTTGCACTACAGGAGTGTGAATTGTATTTATCTGTGTCTTGTACTAATCTTAACAGAGCCATCCATGTCTGCAAATCGTAGAAAGAAGTGGACTATTATCACAATATGTGCACTTATGCAAAGCAACTCTTTAATTTACCGTCTGAAACTTACACACACAGTAGAGTGTGGATGTTTATTTTCATGACTAGGCAATTTCATTCACAGATAAATACACTGAAATAATATTATACTGAATCAATCATATGTATTTTCTTAAAGTTTTTTCTGAGGTAATGAAGACCTACTTATAATGTCTTAATTACTTTTGCTCATAGTAGTAATTATCTTCTTCTGTCTACATTCTTGTCTGTTCTGCTATCTAACCCTTTTGTTTATTTATTAAAAATTAGTACAGTTCCAGTTAATCTCAGTTTGATTTTTTTTCATTTGCTAACTTGTCTTTTTTTTATTATCATGTTTTTAGTTTGCGATCAGTAGATTTAAGCCAAAACAAGATCATAAGCCTGCCTGGACCAATGCACTGGAAATCATTGAACTTAAGGGAGCTGTTATTTAATCATAATCAAATAGACATCTTGGACTTGGGTGAAAAGCCATGTACATGGTCTAGGCTAGAAAAGCTACACCTGTCCCACAACAAGTTAAAGGAGGTAAAGTGTAAGATTCTACCTAAAGAAAATTAAATTGCTTTTCAATTGAATGCAATTTTTCAATGTTAATTTGATTTTCGTGTCACTTCTCATATAATTGTAAATCCTATTAGTAAAATGGTAAGTGCAAATAGTACTTCCTGTGAATGAAAATCACAGTTTTCTGTTAAGCTTTTCTGCCTGGAATGTGTCATATAATCAGTTAGTATAATGAATTCATTATAAGGACCTTTGTCTTTTGGTGTGGAATATTAGGCCTGTTTATTAAAAAAAGTTAAACTACAGCAGTAAAAAGAATATCTAGTTTTGTTAAATGTTTAGTGTATTGATGCTCATACTTTTTAAAAACATTTAATTGCCCATTAAATGTTCTTTTATTTAGATTCCTCCTCAGATTGGCTTCTTAGAGAACTTGACTTCTCTGGATGTAAGTCATAATCCCGATTTGAGATTCTTTCCAGACGAAATGGGGAGACTGTCCAAAATCTGGGATCTTCCTGTGGAAGGACTCCATCTTAACTTAGACTTCAAACACGTGGGATGCAAAGCCAGAGACATTATCAGGTTTTTCACCTTATTGTTCTTGAATATTCTTGTTTTACTTTCTTGGGGTATGCAGGGAGCATTAAGAAAACAACATATGCTTTTGAAAATTCAGCATGCTACTCTGTGGAAGGTATCATATCATATCAACACACACACATAAAACAGATCATAGTGATTTAGACTATGATAGTATTACTTCTTGAATTTGGTGCCTCTATAAGCCATACATTAATTGGTGCTTACCAATTATTTCTAACATGTTTCCCGTGTTGATGAGTGCATTGCACAGAGCACATTTTTGGGTAATTACAAAAGAAACAAAAAAAGACACATTCTGAATTAAGCTTTAACTTGCAGATCAGAAATTAGAATAGACTGTTAAAACCCTACTAATATCAAACAGATATTGAAAATTTGAAGAAAATAATGTGTGCTTAGATTTTTCCTTGGTCTTAAGTTCTGTTGATATTTTTCTTTATTATACACTTCTGTGAGTTCTGCAAACTTTTTATGCCAGATTTCTTCAACAACGACTGAAGAAGGCTGTGCCTTATAACAGAATGAAGCTCATGATTGTTGGAAACACTGGCAGTGGGAAAACTACCCTGCTACAGCAACTAATGAAATGCAAACGAACAGAACTGGGTTCTCCGAAAGCGACAATAGGCATCGATGTAAAAGACTGGATCATTCAAGAGAAAGGCAAAATGAAGAAAGAGCTTATATTAAATGTGTGGGATTTTGGAGGTATTTGAAGAGCTTATTACCCTTTACTATTGTATTTTCTAACATATTAATGCATTACTTATTCTTAAATTCATCCTGTGAAATTTCAAAGTGTGGACAGTAGAATCATTCAAACTTACGCCAAAAGTCCAGTGACTACTTACAAATTAGTGAATTCTGTAAACTGGCAACTAATCCCTCAAATTTAATATAAAGCATCAGGAGTTTCTCATCACCAAATGTGGTCTGACCACTTTTTTCAACCATAGCACTCCAGAACTGTCATTTCAGAATAGTAAGAAATTGCTTGTAATCACCATAAAAATCATCTTCCACTGAACTCTGTTTCTCCCATTTATCGTCTGGATCTCTCTAGGCTATACAATGTCATTGTTTCATAAGGTCACAGAAAACAAACGTCTTAAAAGGAGTCTTTGAACCTTGGGCTTTTGGAAAATCTTTTTAAGTTTGGGGGACTCCAGAAGCACTTCTAAAATTCAGGGGTATTTTAGGCTGTAGAGAAGTTATGTTTAAACTTTGGTCCATGTTCATTTGAATACAGTCTATATTGCAATGGATAAGCACAGAAGAGCAGCATTCAGGCTGAATGTCCAGCTTCAGTTGTGATTTTAAGTGCTTAGTCATGTGAACTTAGAAGACTTATTTTGGAATTGCTGAAGGATAGGAGAAAGGGAGGGAAAAAGAAAGGAAGGGAAGGAAGGAGTGAGGGAGAAACTCAGTATTGGAGTTTTAAAAGAATCATGACCTTTCAAGTTGTCTTTGCAGCAACCATGTTTATCCAGTTGTTAAATCTTACACTTCTTGATTTAAAACTAGCTTGCATATACTACACAATACTACACTTCAGTCAATGAGCTACTACAAGTACCTACCTGAAATTCATAGTTATTAGAGGTTTCTTGACAATTTAGATAATTTTCTGTAAACATTAATTTCATTTGTGAATTAGAGATCTGAGAATAAGTGTTCTGCTGCCTTTTTGTGATCTGAAGATGTTCAGTGAAGGAAGTACTGAACAGTGGAAATTTTTTATCATTAGGACAAGAAGAGTTCTACAGTACCCATCCTCATTTTATGACCCAAAGAGCTTTATATCTTGCTGTTTATGATCTCAGCAAAGGACAAGCAGAGGTGGATGCTATGAAGCCATGGCTTTTTAACATCAAGGTAAGACACAGATATGTACAGAATGGAAATCTACTTTCCAGGGAGCTGTTGGTGAACAGCAAATTAACTACGAATATTTTTAGAGAGGGGAAGAGGAAAGAAGCTCTTCAGCAAATAAAAACAGTAAGCTGAGACAAGAGGTGAAATACATCATATATTGGAAATGAAAACATTTGTAGACATGCAAGACATGATCAGCACTATTTTGTACTTAAAATGGTACAGAGTGCTGTGCAAAAGAATAGTTTGTATATTCTAGCAATATTTTGAATTGACTGATAAAAATAAGAAAGGGGTAGTATTAGAGGGGTAGTCGTGGCACTCTGGTGAAGTTCCCACTGGCTGGAAAAGGGGAAACATAACCCCCTTTTTTAAAAAGGGAAATAAGGAATACTGGGGGAAGTAAAGGCCAGTCACTCTCACCTCTGTGCCCAGCAAGATTGTGGAGCAGATCCTCCTTGAAACTGTGCTAAGGCACATGGAAAATAAGGAGGTGATTGGTGACAGCCAACATGGCTTCACCAAGGGCAAATCGAGCCTGACAAACTTGGTGGCCTTCTACACCAGAGTTACAGCATTGGTGGATAAGGGAAGAAAAACTGGCATCATCTACCTGGACTTGTGCAAAGTCTTTGACACTGTCCCACATGACATCCTTGTCTCTAAATTTGAGAGACATGGATTTGACGGAAGGACCACTCACTGCATAAGGAACTGGCTGAATGGTCACACTCAAAGAGTTGTGATCAACAGTTCAATGTCCAAGTGGAGACCAGTGACAAGTGGCATTCTGCAGGGGTCAGTATAAGGACCAGTGTTGTTTCACATCTTTGTCAGAGACATGGACAGTGGGATGGAGTGCACCCTCAGCAAGTTTGCCAATGACACCAAGCTGTGTGGTGCAGTCGACAAAGGGACCTGGACAGGCTTGAGAGGTGGGCCTGTGCAAACCTCATAAAGTTCAACAAGGCCAAGTGCAAGGTCCTGCACATGGGTTTGGGCAATCCCAAGCACAAATACAGGCTGGGAGGAGAATGGATTGAGAGCAGCTCTGAAGAGAAGGACTTGGGGGTGTTGGTTGATGAGAAGCTCAACATGAGCTGGCAGTGTGCATTTGCAGAAAGCCAGCTGTATCCTGGGCTGCATCAAAAGAAGCATGACCAGCAGGTCAAGGGAGATGATTCTCCCCCTCTACTCTGCTCTCATGACACCCTACCTGGAGTACTACATCCAACTCTGGAGTCCTCACCACAGGAAGGACATGGACCTGTTGGAGCGAGTTCAAACGAGAGCCACAAAGATGGTCAGAGGGCTGGAGCACCTCCCATATGAGGACAGGCTGAGAGAGTTGGGGTTGTTCAGCCTGGAGAAGAGACAGCTCTGGGGAGACCTTTTAGCAGCTGTCCAGTGCTTAAAGGGGGCTACAGGAGAGATGGGGAGGCACTCTTTATCAGGGAGCATAGCGATGGGATGAGGGGTAATGTTTTTAAGCTGAAAGAGAGTAGATTTAGTTTAGATATTAGGAAGATTTTTTTCCTGTGAGGGTGGTGAGGCACTGGACCAGGCTGCCCAGAGAAGCTGTGGATGCCCCATCCCTGGAGGTGTTCAAGGCCAGGCTGGATGAGGCTTTGAGCAACCTGGGCTAGTGGAGGGTGTCCCTGCCCATGACAGGGGGATTGGAACTCAGTGATCTTTAAGGTCCCTTCCAACCCAAACCATTCTGTGATTCTGTGATTAAAGGGATGATGGGTTAAACCTGTTTTTTCTTTTACACCATTGTAAATTTTGGGAAAATCAGAATTTGACTAATTTAAAACTGATTAGATACAGGTTTGAAATTGTGCTGTTAAGTGTATGCTTAGCATCCTGTTGTTAATAGGAATGATTCCAGGACTATCGTAGGGGAATTGTTCTGAGAATCTGCCTATATATTTTTCTTTTGCTGTAAGTGTTTTATTTTCATTTGATGGAGTCACCTCACAGTGAGCATTACATGTCTTTTCCTTTTGGATAACGGTTATCCATGACTGGGCAATGCAATTATATAAAGATTTTGTGTACTGTTCCTGCTTGTTAAACTTGACTTTTTCACTCTTTTCACCTTGAGGAGTGATACAGGACAGATACAATGCCAGTAGGTTTACTGTTGATGAAGACCATTTCTGATGTGTTCTCCTTTGCTATGCAGTACTTACTGGTGTTTCTTTGCTGCATTCTTCCGATGACAACTAGCAGAGTACCCTTTGCTTTTCCATTTTTTGGGCATTTTTAATGAAAAATGCAGTCGTCCCTCTATTTTACTGACAATGTTATTAATCTGCAAAGCATGAAACCCAGATCTACACTGCTTCCTTTTAGAAAAAGATGATTTTTTTAATATTTCCATTTAGAAATAGACTGCTCTCTATGTTAAAAAATATATTTTTTATTTACAGGCTGATGCATTTTTACTGCATTATCCAGTCAAGGCTATTATATGTGACTGCAGTTTAAACTTACTCTGAATAAAGACATGAAATAGTATTTCAGATTTCAAACTTATTTAAAACAGGTATATGTAAAGAGGGAGAAACAGTTACTTTTTCATTGTATTGATTGTTTTGACTGAATTGCTCACGTTTCATGTGGCTATAAAACAATAACATCATAATTTGCTATTGAATTAATTGACTGTATGGATCTTACTAACAGGCTCGAGCTTCAACATCCCCTGTCATTCTTGTTGGCACTCATTTAGATGTTTCTGATGAAATGCAATATAAGGCTTGCATGACTAAAATTACTAGAGAGCTGTTGAATAGGCGAGGCTTCCCAGCAATCCAAGATTATCATTTTGTGAATGCTACAGAAGAATCCGACTCCATTATGAGACTTCGGAAAATCATAATAAAGGAGAGTCTTCACTTCAAGGTAAGCTACGTACTGTTTGTAATGTTGAAAACATCCTTGTTTTCGTTAAGTAAATACACTTTAAAACATTAATTAAACATAATTAAATATATTTTAGTATGATAGCAAACTCATCTTGCCTTTTATAAAATGTTACACACAGCAAAATAATGAAGAAAAATCACCAGGTTTTTTTAATTTCTTTTTCTACCAAAAAAATCAGCTTAGTAAAAATCTCAGCTGTTTTGTTTTCAAACACTAGGACCAAAAATAGAATATTTAATTAAAAATAAGCCATCTTTTTCTTACAAAGAAATCTGAGCAAAAACTGGGTTTTGCTGGATGACAGCATGTGCTTGTAATAATAAGTATTGCAAGATTTCAGGGGACCAGGAAATAAGATTTTATGATTTCTGAAAGCCAACTAATTCTCCATTTCCTGATTTCATTTTACATAATGTGAAACTATTCCTAGAAAGAGGAAAGTGAATTAAAGCAGAAGAAGATCCCTTGGACTGAGTGATCCTACTAAATTGGAGAATCTGTATTCATAGTTCTGTTGTCCCCAAAGTCATCCTTACCACTCATCCCCTGCTGTCTCCTTAGCCACAGCATGAAGCTCTAAGTGTGAATGACGAGTATGAAGAGAGTAGCCCAGATGTGGAGCTTATAGGAAGAGAGCATCCAATTGGTAGCAAAACGAATATACTTTTTTATCTTTTAATTTATATATTATCAGTCATATTGTCCCAGGAGAAGAGTTAGAGATCACTCAAACAGATCTGATAAACTCAGATCAATAAACTCAGTTTATTGAGATCTAATCAGTATAACTAGATATGTAAAATATTTAATAAGTACAGATGGATTGGCATTCAATACTATTTACTACACTTGAAGTTAGTATGGGATACAAAGATTATCATGTAAGCTTACTATATGTACCTCACATGTTACATGGATGCAAAAAATGTCACTTACCAACCCATCAATGTCTGGTGTAAAGCGAAGGGTCTCTCAGCCTCGAGGGGTAACCATGGGAGGCATCCCTACTCAAAGAGAGATCCCTGCCGCACAGCCCACTGCTGTGGAGAGAGAACCAAACAGACCCTGAAGGCTGTAGATGCTTATAGTGGTTGATTCATAGTTAGATTTTCTGCTGTATTAATGCGGTTTTGGCTGCTTATCAGCCCAGTCTCCAGTTAAACCAGTTTGTTTGTTTTGGTGCTGTGTTCTCACTGATAGCCTCACACAATAGGATTAACTTCTCTTAGGCTTACTGGCTGAGCATCTGCCTGGACCGAAGTTCAGTTAGTTCAAGAGGAGTACATCCATCACACATGTATAAGTGTCATAACATGTTAAAGAGAAAAGGTGATGTCCTGTGCGACTGAAGTCAATGGCATAATGTCTTAAATCACGTAGCAAAGCCCAAATTTCTTCTGAATTCCTGCTCAAAAGATTGTGCAGAACAAATGCTGTATTTATAACCAGCTTCACACTGGTGTTGTTACAAAGGAGAGAAAGAGTTTGCACACCTCTTGTTCCTGTTTTAGAAACTACCAGCTTAGCCACATCTATAATCTGCCTAACTTCATTCCACAGTTCAAGGAATAGCTAACCAGTTATAAGTGGCAGTGAGGTCGCCTGTTCATGTGGAATGGATTAATTCCATTTCTTATGCATCCAGTAGGCATGAACAGAGCTGGTGTTTGTAAAGGTGTATGTAGCCCTATATCTCACCAGACTTCTTCAACACTCAGGAGGAGTTCTGCTTTTTGAGAACATTTCACTCCTAGGTACCTAAAAATTGTTCCTGTAGCATCCACATCTCTTGCAATTATGACTTAAACTGATGTTTAAGCTTCTACACAAATGTAAGGTAGCCTAAAGGAAAGGGGATAGTTTCTATACATAATGTAGACATTTTGTGAAAGGAATGTTACAAGGTACCTGCTTAGAAGTTAGACAAATTTAGTTAAGTATTCAACATTGTCATCAAGTGTTCTGAGTCTTTGAAACTACACAAGGTACTAATTAAATTTTCACAAGGTACTGATTACATTTTTGACACATAAAAGCACTACAGTGCATTGGTGTTTAGCTTCTTTGCGAAGCTGAACACAAAATTAGTTCTTACAAACTAAGAAGCCAATTTGGAAACATTGAGAAAATTGTTTCCTGAAAAAAAAATGACTAGCCCAGCACCCATGGAGAATAAAAAAACCTGGTTGGGTTCTAGCTAATACCAAAGGTCAAAGGATTTCTCCAGGAAGGAGCTCAGGCTCAGGAAACAGGAAAAGGCAGCCAACTGTGTTTCCCTGAAGTGTAACTAACCTGGCTAGATTTATTTCCTTCTCCTCTCTTGTCCATCAACTATCAGCAGTGGAGACTTTTAATTGAGCTACTGCCCTTTTCCCCCTGGTTTATCTAAAGACATGTCTAGCGATATCACAGAGTACAAGAGGTATCTTTTTTTTTTTCATTTGCCTATTGTCTTGAGTTAACATGAGATGTATGACATCATCTGTTCATACAGTGAATATTTTCCTTTTACTTCAAATCAAAGCTTCCCTTTGAACTTCTAAGAAAACATATTTTTTTATTTTTTGTGTACATGTAGTGTGGAAATATTCTCTTCTCTGTGTATTCATTTATAGAAGAACATTCGTATTATAATTCTGAAAGAAGAATTAGTTACATCTACCTTTCAGAAGCCATGTTAGTCAACAACTGAGTGTCCTTCTTCCTTCTTGCTGCTACTATTGAGTGGACATACCCACCTTACTTTTTAGTGGTATTGTTTGCATTTTGCATTAATAAATTAATACATTTAAGATTATTATTCTTAATTATACAGATCAGAGATCAGCCAGTGGTTGGTCAGCTAATTCCTGACAGCTACCTGGAGCTGGAGAAGAGAATTTTGCTGGAACGTAAAAATGTCCCAGCTGAATTTCCTGTGATTGATCAGAAACGCTTACTGGAACTGGTACGAGAAAGCCAGTTACAGTTGGATGAAAATGAACTCTCTCATGCGATTCACTTTCTGAATGAATCAGGTAAAATACTGTCTTCAATGTGTGTTTGTTAGCACTTTTGTTTCAAATCTGCAGCAGACAGGCCTGTACGTATTTTTAAATCTCACACAAGGTTGCCATAAAGTGTTGATCTGAAATGCTTAAGCTTGGGTGATGTTAGTTTGATAATCCAGGTTGTTATGTCAGAAAGGAATTCCATTATATAAAGGATCACTACTGTAACAATTTTTATATCTTACCCTTCCTTGACAATATCACACCTGCTGGTTAGACAGCAGAGTTTCTGAAAAAAAGATGTGATTGTTATAATAGCTTGAGCAGAATAGAGGTTAGATGAATATCTGTAACAGTTTATCTTGCCATACAGACTTCATAAGATTAAATAATAAACCACACAGCCACTTGGCAAAATCCCAATTCAGATTACAAATCTAACAAAACATCTGAAAATAAAGGGAAAGCTGAACAAACCATGACTGCATTCTACTCTCCTGAAATATTGACATAAATTCAATA
>VZTO01026368.1:4237-16081 GCA_013400615.1 Syrrhaptes paradoxus | reverse complement strand
GTTCTTAAGACCACTTCTGTTTCTTCTTAAAGATTATAAGCTCGGTGTCTGCATCTTCATCCCAGGTTCTGTAACTGGCACATGAATATTCAAGTTTCTGAATTGGCTAGAAGTATTCTCAATGGTAATTTCTTTCTAGGAAATACGATGTTAAAATGATTGTTGGAAAAAAGTCCTTTTTGCTGTTGCTAGAGATGGTGATAATGGGAATCACATCTGAGGATTACTAAATGCACAATTTGACTGATGATCAAACTATGAGTGGTAATTTTCCTTCTATGTTATCCGTTATTCCAGAAGTCACATTTTTGTTGCTAATGGCAGGAACTAGCCACGAGGAATAGCTCAATAAGCAGAGTTTTATTTCAGCAAGACTGCTTCCCAATGAGTGAGGAAAGTCAAGATTGTATTCTTCATGTTGGTAATTTGTTAACATGAGGACATCAATTAGTAGCTTTTTTTTGTTACTGTGGCCTGTTGATTATGTCTGTGGGAGACCATGGGCATAAACTCAAGTTAGCAGCTAAAACCAACCGTGCCTGGAGAAGAAAAGAGCAGCCACAGTAACTTTCTTCCTCAGAAGTAAATTTTTATCTGAAATATAATGGTCTGGTTTTGTTCAGTGGATGTACATATTTCACAGTTGCACTGTAAATTGTATATACACTTTAATATTTCAAGTTTAATATAGAGCACTGAATCTTCTTTTCACTCCTCAGGTAAAAAGGAGAGTTTGTCAGTTTACTGGCTTACAACCCAGCATGTACTGTTCGGTTTTCAGGGCAGGTACTGAAAAAGTGATTGCAGTGCTTATAGCCACTCTTACTCTCTGCTGATTTACAAATAAACTATGGGATTACTTTTTTTGTATTACTCAGGACTTCATAGTTAATAATTCAATCTGCAATGTTGACAGAATATGTTGATAAAAGCTAATGCGAAAGAAAATGTTTAGTAGAAGAATTGGTAAATAACAGTATAAAAATACTCCCTTTTTCAGAAATAGCAAACCAGCAATAAAATTTTAAGTTTTGTTTTCTTGCTATTGAGATGTTGTCAATAACATCTATAGTTTTTATATACATTTCTGTGTGTGTGTGTATATATATACACACAANGGGTTGTTTCATATGGTCTGAAAGAACCAGATAAAAACCGAATTGCTTGGTTTTGTGGAGAGGAAAGTTTTTCTTCTTGCTTTTCCTGTTGTATCTGTCAAAAGGTTTTAAGAATTCTTTCCTGCCACTCTAGTCTGAGCACGCTCCTATGGGGAGATGGTGATGTTGCCAGCACATGTGGCTCTCTTTTGTGTTTTATAGATAACTGAATATATCATATCTGTGAATTAAAATATCCTGGAAAGAAGAAAGGATTTTTTGAGTTAATCAGTATGTTTCTGTAAACATACAGGAAGGGCTCAATTTTGAATCAAATTGATGCTTGCATGCAGTACAGTGGTTCACATAGGAGAGAAAATAATGTGACGGGAGCTTCAGACTTTATTAAGACTTAGATGGTTCTTCCCCTCAGTTGTGTATGGAGCCTTTTTTGTGGGGAAATGAAAGAAAGGAAGAGTTTAGATGACTTTTATAGGTGATGGATAAATCTAATTCTCTTTCTTAAGAGCGCAAACACATGAAGAAATTCCAGATTTTGCCTTTGGTATGCATCTTTCATACTGTTTACTTGGAAATTGGCCTTCACGTAACATTTTATATGGTACTTTGAGATTTGGCAGAGGTGTCAGCATCTACTGTTTGCAGTGCTGTTTTGAACTTTTCAGTTTCTTGCTCAGAAATCATTGGAAAAGGTTTCCCTTGGACAGTTAATTTAGACTTCCCTTGGGTGCAAGGCCAGAAGTCAGGGAAGAGTTCAAATCCAAATTGATTGCCTTAAAAAAATTGGGAAATCTTTGTGTAACAGCACCTGATGATGCTTTTGACAGTATCATCTAGAGGCTGAGATAAAATGAGCATAGTCCAGATGAAGCTAAATGCCCTTTTTTTATTTCAAGAATATAGAGGAATTACCTAGCTGAATCTGGTTGAGAGTAATTGTCCGTCTTGTTCAACAGTCTACTGTGAAGAAGGGTGAGTTTCACAATGAATAAAGTTGTGCAAGAAGATTTCTATGTGGTCATAGGTTGAAGTAAGTATTTGTTTCTCTGTGAAAATGTCAGCGATGAGGAGTGAAAAGCTTGTACTCAAGAGATTTCTCTAGAAGCTGCCTTTCTGTGAAGGCTACATTCTGAAATTTTCATTCACAGTCCAGATTATTCAAATAAATTGTTTTCCTCAATGTGAGAGAAATGTTGACTTCTGTTTAGTGTGTAGAATGCGGTCACACAAGGGGAGGTCACAGCAAATGTCCTAAATACAGCTTTCGCTGAAAGGAAACAGTGAAGATAAACTTGAAGTGAAAAGTGAGTTTGAAGCTCAAGTAAGCTTGGTTGAGGAAGATTTCAGGCTAAAAGCTTCCAATTGAGAATACAGGACAGATTTTTTAAATTTTTTTTTTCTTTTGCTATCCTCAATGGTTATTTTACCTACATTTTTTTACTTTCATGTTTCTGTAAAACAGCATGTGTGTTCTTGAGTCTTGCTGTGGTGCAGCTCAGTGTTTTGTTGCAGAGGTAAGTTTGACCTTTAAAAGAAGACAGACACATTCTATTTTTATTTTGTTTAGAACCTCTCCAAGGTGTTCCTTCTCCAAGTAGTTTATTTTGAAAGGCTGGAGTTTTTGGTTTGTTGGGGTTTTTTTTTGTTGTGTTTGTTTTGGTTTTGTGGTTTTTTTTGGGGGGGGGAGTGGTTTTTGCTGGACAACTTGGCATAAAGTGTGAGAATTCTTCTGGTTTTTGTCTCTGCTCCCAGTTTAACTTTTCTGTTGACAGTCACACAAACTCTTAAAGGATATTCTTTTTCTGTCAACTATGATGTTTTTTGAATTCTTTTGAATTCTTATTTCATTTGTGGGGATAAAAAATAGCCAAAAACTATTACTTGATGTTCCATTGCTGTTGAACTGAAGAATTCTAGAACACCGAAGAGTGGTGTTTTCTTGGAAGACATCAAGAAAAAGATCTGGTGATGGTCTGGGATATATTATCCTGCTTTTGGGAAAAGAGTTGAGCAGTTATGTATTGTTTACTTGTTTGTTCTTCAAGAGCATCAAGATCTTGATTAAGCATGAACTGTTTTTTTTAAGGGATGTTTGTGTATCGTGATGATATTCCTCTAAATATTTTGTTTCAGTGAGGTTTGTTGACACTATAAGGTTGTGAGCTACAGTGGGTGGATTCAGGTCAAAAAGAAGTACACAATTGCAGGATTGCTGGGGTTATGATTCAGTAAATTGGTAGAGAATACGTTTTGTATATACTGCTTCCTAGTCCTAAGATAATTGCAAAATGTTATGCAGTCCAGCACAGGAATGACATTGTTCAATTTACTTAATTTTGTGTCTTTCATGGAATGTTTAGAGAGATATTAAGGAGACCCAAAATTCAAAAGAGTTGTACGGGCAAGAATCCTTTAGATACCTCTTCTCAGTGTTTTCTTTACACTTATAGTGCTGTATGACTTAGAGACTTACAGAGCCTTTGGAGAACTGGCATTTAATTCATACTGAAGTAGTCTGATCCCTGCACTTTGATTCCTCACAAACTATCTCTGCTTTGAGTGGAGGATTGGACTAAAGGACTACCAGAAGTATCTTCTGTCCCAGCCGAAATGGTTGTTCCATTCTGTGTCTCTATACTTGGCTAAGACAGTATTTCATTTTGTAAGATACCTCAGGAAATGAGTTATCTTTGGTGGTGATGCTAAACAGTTGCCCTCCATCTGTTGAAAAATACTGGAGTTACTACTGAAGTGGTGGTACTAGTAGAGTTTCTTGGAACTTTACAATTTTTCTGATTCTGGTCAGACACATGCAAAACTGTGTTTATTGAACTAATCCTTAACCCACAATATTTTTTCCAGTGATCATTAATATGTGGGAAAGAAACTTGAAAGAATGTGTACATAAATACATATCTGTGATAAATTAAAAACAAAAGTCTGGCTTAATTTTTTCTGTTAAGGAGAAAAGAGGGTATAGTGCCTTACAATGAATGCTATCAGGGCTTCAGAGCGGTTCTAAGGAAGACAGAAAATATAATAAGGTGATTTAGACACCAGTAGTCTTTATATATAAACTTCAAAATTCTCTCTGGAATTATATCTTTCAAATGAAATCATAGTTTTATACATGACTTTAGTATTGGATGTCTTAAAAGTACTTTAAAATGCAAATCATGAGCAGAAAATTTAAAGAAGAGGTAAATAACTGGACTTTTTAAAAAAAAATCTGCATGGATCTAATGTAATGAATGCATTTCTGTAACAGTTTGATGGGAATAGAAGTGGAATAAGAATGGTTGTGGGTCCCTCTAGTGGTGTGAAATGCTAGATAGTACTTCAAATTATTCATAAATAGAAAATTATTTGTATCGTGGAAGGCCTTAGAAATACAGTTATAATTGGCATGTGAAATTGAATTTTTATTTCAAATGTATATATTTACAGTTCTTGGAAATGTTCAGATATGTTATGTTTGATAGTATCTGCTATGTAAAAACTGATAAATAAATGTGTAGTTGCCTTTAATATGGAATAATGAGGAATTACTTCCATGAAAATATTTCCTTTAAATTTTTAAGGAAAAAAACTACTCTGGTGGACCTATGCACTCCAAACATCAGGTATTACATTTACATATAAGAAAGATCCATCCTCTCAAATATTTAAGTTCCTTTTTCTGTTATCGGCAGTGATACCCAAGAACCTCAGTTAAGCTCTTTCTGTTGTTAATAGTAAAGTTCAGTTATTTTTATCATGGATAATTTCCTATTTACCTTTGGCTGTAGCAGGGAAGAAAGGGAAGGTATAGTTCTTACCCTGAATAAGCCTTGTTTTGACCAGGTCCGCATCAGAGGCTGTAAGTCTTTATCTCTGTATTAGAAGAAAGTTGAAGCATTTTGCTAGGATTTAAGGTTTCTATTAATAAAAATTTAAAACAAACCATAATTGTAATTGTTCTTTCATTGTCTGTCCTTACACTATGAAAGATGCAAAAATTCAGAACATATATTATGATTTTTAAGTGATTTTTGACTTATTTTCCTTATTTTCTGTGTGTGTTTCATCATGAGAAAAGTAAATACTTAATATACCTGTGAAATTTGATAAAAATATTTTTTAGGTTTTCATGAAATACAACATGCTTAAAAGATTGGGAATGGGATGAGGTTAAAATAACTGTCTTGGGACTGTCTTGGAATCTGTTGAATGAAGACAACTTGCATTATTTTTTTTGTGTTGTATATACATAATGTCAAAATAACATGTTAGTAACCAGAATTCTTTATTTTAGAGAAAAGCATTTTTTTAATGTAAGCATCTCAGTTAAGATGCTTGAAACAAGGTTATAATAATTTTAATAAAAACATCACTTGGAAGTAAAAAATACTTTGGGTGATATTCTGGCTTGATGCAGGGCATAAAGAGTTAAGAAGGAGAGAAGGACCTAGGGGTCCTGGTGGACATGAAGTTCAACATTAGCCAGCAATGTGCCCCTGAACCAAAGAAGGCTAACCAGGACTGCATGAGGAGGATCATTGCCAGCAGGTCAAGGGAGGTCATCCTGCCCCTCTGCTCAGCACTGGTGAGGCCACATCTGGAGTGCTACATCCAGGTCTGGGGTCCCCAGTACATGAGAGATGCGGACATGCTGGAGAGTGTCCAGCAAAGGGTCAGGAAGATGAGTAAGGGGCTAATGAGGAAAGGCTGAGAGAGCTGGGGCTGTTCAGCCTGGCGACGAGAAGGCTCATGTAGGATCTTTTCAATGTAGCTAAATATCCGGAGGGAGGGTGCAAAGAGGACGGAAACAGGCTCTTTTCAGTGGTGCCCAGTGATAGGACCAGAGGCAATGNATTAATGTGTAAGAGTGGTTTATGAGCTATACAAACTGATAATTTATAAAGCTTAAAATTAAGATTAATGTCTCAATAGTGTATTGCAATGTAAAGAGTAATGACTGTTCAGCTTCACAGAAAACTGAATAATTCATTTGCCTCTGTGCCCACATCCTCATCAGAAAAAATGCTGAAGCAAAAAAAATGTGCAACCCCCCCAAGTGACTTATGAACACAGGCCTATGCTGCCAGATCATCGCATTTGTGTTCTCTTGTGCGCTTAGCTGACAAAAGCTGGGGTTTTACTTGTATTACTTACATCATACTGTTCTGTCAAGGATTAATGAGTGGCATCTGTGACAGTGAGACTCATTTGTAGCATAGCAACAAAAGTAGGTTTTTGTTGGCTATAGATCTGTAAAAGACTAGTTACAATGAAGAAAATTCTCTGTACTTCCAGAAGAGTGATGATTCTTCCTATGTAAAATGTCTCATTTTAATGAGATTTGATGAAGCTCCTGGGTTTTGTATGTGACTTTATGGACATTTTAGATAATTTGATGACCTAAATATACTAATTAGAAAAAAATTATTTCAAACCTAATGACTTCTGTTCTGAAATTTGGATTTTAAGGGACTGCATCAGCTTTTTAACTGAAACCTGCACTCTGCTAACAGGAGCACCTGTGTTGTCCCTGCTGCTCTGTTCTGCGGGCTGGCGGTGCTCGGGCTGTAACCTCACATCACCAGCTGCAGTCAGAAATCCTGCTGGAGGAATGCAGCATGACAGAATCTAGTTATTTACCTGCTGTAATGTTTCTTTACAAGCAACCTTTATCACATGTAGTACATCTGCTTACATAACTGTACCAGTATCTTCAGAGGAAATGCCCTTGGCCTTAATTACGATGGATTTTGAAGAAAGAGATTTCATGTGAAGTTGGCTGTGTTAACCCTTTGAAACTGATGGGAACTCCAGTTCACTTGAAGTGTTTCAGGCATGTCTGAAAGAATATTCCAGTTTTGTCAGTTTAATCTCTGTTGGCAATTGTCAGTTCTGTTCAGAGATGTTTTATTAATGTAGATGGGAAATTAATATATTAGTGAGTTAATGTAGAACAGAGTGTTAGAACTTCTGCAGGGAGAAAAATTATATGGATAAAAGTTTGTCTTATGTAGAATTAAACTGTTTTCACTAGAAACCACTGATCACTTTGAGGTTGTTAGTTTAAGAAGTTTAAGAACAAAAATGTTGACTGCTTACTCCACCAATGTCTACTGTGCCTTGTTCTTGGAAGGGCCAGAGGTCTGCGAAGTTGGGCTCATGTTGGTTTTGAGGATGTGCATTTTTGGAAAAGAGCATGTTTGTGATGACTGCCTAACTTTGAACTTTTTTGCCCCCCCCTTCTTTTTTTAATGTAAGGCATTTTGGGTAGAATGAGGGAATATCAAACTTATCTGTCTGTTGGTTCTGTCCAACTGCTGTTGGGGATACTGCTGAAAAGAAAGCAGAGGTCAAGTTTGGCCTTAAGTATTTCAGAATAAAGACATCTGTCTCATTCCAGAGAAACTGTAGCTACCTTTAGTTTGATCTTCAGGTTTCTGAAACATTTCAAGCAAATCAGGTGAAACTGAACACAAGTTAGCAGCAGTCATTTGAATAAACTGCTTAACCTAATAAAAAAATATTTGGATTAATCTTTGAAACAGGCTAAAACCATTTTCAATAGGGATTTTACTGTACTGGGAAAGGGAATTGTGTGTGCTCTGAAGCAAAGGTGGTACTTGTTTGGCAGAGGAGACATTCTGAGCATAATTACCTTCCAAAGTAAAAAAATCCCCTGCATCTGTTTAAAACTTGATGGCAAAGTTAAGAAAATTTCTGGGCTTTAAAATCTGTGTAAAAGTTATTTGTACCTGCTCAAAACCTATTTAACTCCTGTATCAACACACAGTAATTGGTCTTGCAGATGTATATATCGTATGTGATTTGCTAGGGAAACAGTTTGGATGTGTACAGACGAGAGCAGCTTTACAGAAAACTTGTTTGCAGTACTGTAGGTGTGTTTGCACAATTTCTGTAACACTTCTGTCCTTTCATTAGCAGAGTTCTTTAAAAAGATAAGTTTCAGCTGTGATTTAAATAATCAGTTTTCTTCACAGGTGCTTACATGGAAAACTTTATTTTCTAAGCTGGGGGCTCTATAAATCCTATTAATAAAAAAATCTCATGGCTGAAACATTTGATACATCAATAAAAAGAAATTACAGCACCTTTGCTGTACCAAACTTCCCTGAACAGTCTTCTTTTGGTAAAAGTTTATTGGAGACAGTATTTATTTTCTTGTTTTTTTTGTAGCAAATTCTGAAATTGAGGTGTCTGTGTCTGCGAGAAATGTGAGAAGGTTGCTTAGTTTCCAGCGATACCTGAGATCTTCCCGTTTTTTCCGTGGTATCACTGTTCCAAATTCTTCAAACATTTTAGATGATGATTATAATGGACAAGCAAAGGTTGGTTGCTTGATTTTTATTTTTTAAAACTGTTTTAAAAAAGATTGCTAGTATATAACTGTATCTTATGTTAAGAGAGTGCAGACAAATACTAATTTTAAGCATTTTTTTATATATATGTGTGTGTTTGTGTGTATGTTTATATCTTAATAAAGCCGAGGCAAAATTACCTGTTTTCTAACAAACTCCTTCACCTCCCACAAGTTTACTGGGATGATTTTTAGAGTTTATATAGCTAGCAGGTTTTTCTAATAACTCTAGTGACTGGAGGATGCACTGTAATAACTGAAAAAAAAATGAAGAAAGAAAAATCAACTATTTAAGAAATGTAATGGAGCAATTTGGGCAACTTTTAACTCCCCTCCTGCCCCCCATTTCCTATTACTGACCTTCTGGAAGAGTGAGTGACTACTGCTGAAAACTCAATGCATAAATGGATTTATCAGATGATTATTATGCCAAACTGACTTTATCTTTGGTGGGCAATTCTTCTAGAAAAGAAAAGTGTGCTAACTCTAATATATCCATGCTACAGTAACGCATCCTGGAAGGATGGGCAGTTGGAAAGGAAAAGTTAGTTGGATGAAGGGCTAGTGAACTGAGGATGGAGGATGGATAGAGCTGAAAGGGAAAGAACAAGCAAAGTTTATAGGTTATTCTAGATCCCAAAGGCTGTGTTGTGTTAATGATCACGGGCAAAACTTCTTGTTAATAACCTTGAAGCAGGAAAGGAGTACACTTAGAATGCAGTGTATCTGTGCAGCACAGAGTGAGGCTGCAGTGGAGGAAGAACCCTATAACCTGGAGGATGGGTTTAAAAAGCGTGCGTTTAATTAAACAGCGTGCATTTAATTAAACAGCAGGAAGATCTTGTCAGTGTTGTTTGTTTCTTCTGGTAGATGAGTTTTAGTGGCTGGTGGAGAGAAGCTAGAATGTAGTAAGTGGATCACAAAGAATCACTGTGATTCTGTGAAGTGCTAGTTCAGTGAGGTGGAAAGTCAAAAGGCAGTTTCTTAAAGAAATTAAAAGCTTGTCTGATATGTCTAGTAAAGCATCTAGATATGATTTCACTTACATAAACAAGGGAAAGAGAAAAACCGAGGTGAAGGACTACACAGAGATTAATTACTAGCTCGTTGCAAAAATTAAAAGTGGAAGAAGTCTGAACATGGTCTGAATTCTTTCATACTGTTTCTGTTTTTAACCTAATTGTGTTAAATTTTATTTCTTTTGAGAAATGGACTAAAGGATGAAGGGAAACTCTAAAGCCAGTACTGTCAAGACACTTCTTGTGTCTCAGGTTTTCAATTTGCAGCATATTTATGAAGTTTTTTCAGTTACCAGACAAATTAGTATTTTAGTACTATTTTTTGTATATGGAAATTCTAAGACATGCATCAGTTTCTGAAATCTTAAATACTACTGGCCTACAGGAAGATAGGCATGTACTGAGAAAAAAGTGACATCTTTTGTGTTTTCTTACAGTGTATGCTGGAAAAGGTTGGAAATTGGAATTTTGATATTTTTCTTTTTGATAGACTGACAAATGGTGAGTTTACTTTTTGTTTCATTTGTGTTTTATCTCTTAGCATAACTGTTGCTCTTATGTTGTGGTATGTGATTACTTGTTCACTAAAAAGCACCGATTTCATCAGGTGGTACTTTTTGATAGTCTTTAATCTAAATCCTAGTTTGCCTGGCTACTCTGTTAAAATGCCATCACTATCAGTCACTGATTTATAGAAGAGGCCCTTCTTGAACTTTGTAGGTTGCTGTTCTCTCCTTTATTATAAGCAGTAATCTGGTATAAATTAACAAATAATTTTGCTAATTTAATACTTTTTAATTATGGAATGCTGTTAATTTATATGGTTGTGTCCAGAAGCTCAGTTACATTGAACAAGTATTTTTCCAATAAATTTAATGTTAGGTAGAATAGCTTTATTACTTTAGAGTATCATAAGAAGGCAAGGTGGTATGAATGGATTTAATTATGATATCTAGCAGAATACCTAGAGAATTAGGAGTTGGACAGGCAGAAGCTGCTGTACATGTAGCTTGCACAAAATAAAAAAAAGAAAATATTATGGTTTTGTGCACTCATTACAAATAGCAGTAGGAACTAAAGAAGTTGTTGCTTTGAAGAAAAAAAAAATCAAATAAAGCATTGTTTAAGTTATAGACAGACAAGTTAGAAAAGAGATCTGCAAATGTGCTTGTGGGAAAGGAGGAGAGTTGCTGCAGTGGACAGAGTGGAGTTTTGTGTTATAAGCCCCAGCAACAGAAGCTGAGTTGTGAAGAAAACAGAAGAAGGAGATGAGCAAGTCCAGCACCATGGTGACATTCGTGCCAGTGTGGGAGATGGATGGAGGGCAGCTCTCGCGGGCTTTTCAGCAGTCGAACGGAGTAGAGAGATGCAGAGGTGCAACGTGTTTAAAGTTGACAGAAGAGAAATGAAGTTGAAAAAGGAAGATACAGTGCTGAAAGATAATTTTCTCTCCTATTTTGTTGAAGGATGCTTGACTTAATCTAGTGTAATCTAGTATCCTGACAGTTTGATATAATACAGAAAATTGATATTAAAAAGTGAAAACAGTAAGGATTTTTACAAATAGAACGTTTATATAAATAACAAAATTTAGACTAGATAACTGAATGAGAAAAAAGCTATGGGTGAAAGTTAAGCTGTTTGTAAGCATAGGTTGTTTCAGATTAGTTTATCACATGGGAATAATCTGAAATAATAACTTTTATACGAAACCTTCTCTATCTTTTAAGTATGCTTTTTTCAGATACATTTGAGATACTACCAGTACAGCTTCTGTTGTGGAAGCCTTACTATACCATCCTTTTTGCATCCTAATTTAGTCATTTTAGGAGGCTGTCTTGTTCTTGAAAGTTTGTAAGGGGAGAATGCTGTATATAAAACTCTGCCTGATGAGCTGCCCTGGACCAGCCTGTAAGAATGTTGTTCAAAGACTTGTGTATCTTATTGTGAGGAAGTGGTGCACACATACAAATACATTGAGCCTAGATTTAGCAGTTTTTTGTCCTTTTGTGCCTCAATTTCTGTCTGTGCTAGGTTCTTTAATCCTTCTAAATGAAGATTGTCAGAGTCAAGGTACCAAAACTGGGTTATCTGCCACTAAATAGTATTTGCAGTGTAACAAATGGGCAAACTATTTAAAGTAAACTTTTGCAGGATATTTGTCTCTTATGTTTGCGCTTGTTTTACCACTGCAAGTGATTATGATATTATAGCTATGAGTAGGCAAAGTATATTGCAAGCTTGTAATAGTATACATTTCCTAGAGAAACAAAACTTTTTCTTTGAGTTCTGGGTGAAACAGGGAGTAGTTTAGCAAAATACATGATGAAAA
>VZTO01026367.1:169324-182889 GCA_013400615.1 Syrrhaptes paradoxus | reverse complement strand
AAGGGGCAATGGGTTCAAGCTGGAACATAGGAGGTTCCACTTGAATATGAGAAAAAACTTCTTTCCAGTGAGGGTGACAGAGCACTGGAACAGGCTGCCCAGAGAGGTTGTGGAGTCTCCTTCTCTGGAGACATTCAAAGCCCACCTGGATGTGTTCCTGTGTGATCTGATCTAGTTGTTCCTGCTCCGGCAGGGGGATTGGACTAGATGATCTTTTGAGGTCCCTTCCAATCCCTAACATTCTGTGATTCTCCGATTCTGTGAATATAAGATAACTCAGCAAAGCTACAGTGTGCAACAGTGGAGAATAACATCCTTTTGAAATTTAATCAATGTAAGCAGGGAGAAAGTAATAATGAAAGCTGGACACTAACCTTTCTACCCACACTGTATCTGGAAAGAATCTTAACTGTAGTGCATCCACAATTATATGACTATTTTAGTGGCCAGATTTGCAACCTGTTCTTGAGCATTGCAGTGACTACATAAGTGTTCAATATACAATAAATCTGTGAAACTGTAGCGTGAGCAGCTATACTCAATTGACAAGCATTAAACAGCATCATAAATAAAAAAATTAATGAAGTGTCTGCCACAAGCTTCAAGAACTGGTCACTGATTAGTACTTTGACAACTACTTGGCTTATGCTATTCACTATTTTGAATTCTCTGCTTCAATACACTTGTAGCAAAAATATTGAAAATAATAAAACACTGAGTGTCACTGAGAGCCTGATCTAATGCTGTAAAGACTTTTATTTAGAAAATTATTTCATAGCTGATCTGCAGGTACTATCTCTAGATTTCTTATGTCGGCATGCAGCTTTATTTGTGTAAAAATTAGGTAAATACAGTTAAGCTAGCACTATTGTCTGAAAGGTCAAATTATAAAGAAAACAGGGTTTTTTTTTCTCTCAAGTAAACTGGCTTTAATATATTCTATATTGGAATATCAGAAAGTAAGACAAGATCACATGTACAGAGAATTAAGATGATGCAAAGAAATGCAAAATGGGATAGAAGCCACACAATATATATAACATAACACCGTCCATATGGTGAAGTATTTGTAGAAGCAAGATCTCTTTTTAAAAAAAGCAATTTAATTTTTCTAATAGAACCATTAAAAATAAAACCAGGAAGTTGGGTTCTTCCCACTACACTGTGATAATCCTTTGTAATATATAGAAAAGTTAATTTGTTCTGTACTTGCATTCAACTGGGGAAACTGTTGATTAGCTCCTGTTGTGGTTTTCCTAATAGACATCAGATAAAATTATGGACAGGAACTGATTTTTCAGGCTCAGTGCCAATCTCCTTGCTGACTGGGTTTGGGGTTTATTTAGCAACTTCAGCCTAGTTCCAAAGTGTAGAATTTGGGCTGACAGTTTAGCTTTAGAAATATCATACAGAACACTTGTCAACAACTGTCCACAAGTGTATGATTTTCTACTATGAAACGTATAATTTGAAGAACCTCATGATGCCTTTGAAAGTTACACTGCTGTGGTCAGTCAGCGTAATATTAAACTTTTCTTTCCTCTTCTGTGTTTAACAGTGCAAATTGAATTTGTATACAGGCTCTCTCTCTTCCAAAGCAAACATATTAATATTATCTCCCCTCTATTTCTTTCCTGCAAAGCAGAAACAAAAGACAGAAAACAAAAGGTGAATAATATAAATTGTAACAGAAAAAAAAATATTTAATAGATTGCACAGATATAATTTTAGAAAGAAAATAAAAATTACTAGGTTTGGGAATAGTTTATTACTGAGGTGAGCACACCTTTTGTGGGTTTTTTTTTGTGCATATGTCAAATGAAGGTCCATCTGAAGGGCAGGAAGAAAGAAGCTTAACCACAGTCATTCTCAGTTAACCCTCACAGTTTACCACACCAAAGATCTTCAATAACATAACATCTTTGAACTACGCAGTACTTGTTCAAGGCACTGATAACCAAATCTGTAGTCACATCTTGCATTTCCAGAGCTATCAAACAGTTAACAGAAAATGACATTATTTTTTGTAACTCAGTTATAAAACTTGCAAATGGAATGCAGTTCCTACAAATGCTGCATCCTAAGAAATTAAATTACTATAAACTGTATTGATTTTAGCAGCATTAATATCACGTATCCAAACCACGAAGGACTATATATAAAAAAAATAAATAAATAAGACTCCAAAGTAACAGATTTATATGAAAGCTTCATTCATTTCTTATTCTAACATTGCTTTGCTAGTAATTTATCTCCTTACACCTTAATTTTTCAAATATAACAATTTCCCTTTTACTCTGGAAGCTACCTGCCTACACTAAGATTTTAATCAGCTTTTGTCGTGGTTTATAAAACCACAGGTATAGTTTCAGAAAACATACATCGGAGCAATGGAGGGGAAAATGAAAAAAGTAAGAGCAGAAAGGTGTCAACATTTGTTTTATAATCAGCTTCAAGTACAGTCAAGATACTTATAAAAAGAATAGTTTCTATTAGGACAAATAGGGGCAAAATTTGGGGCATTCAACCCTTCAGATATTGAAGAGGAAAATCCCACTTCAGCTTATGTGTAGTTTTAGAATAACTGCTCATGGTTACAATTATACCACTAGATACATCCAAGGACTTGTCTGTTTTTCTAATGGTATTGGTTGGTTGTTCTGCAGCCATGCCACATCCAGAGACCACAACATTTAAAATGATAGTACTCAAGCACTACAGATGCACTTTCCCTACTGGAATTTGTCACTGTTGGGGAAGCTGTGATGAGTTTAGGTTTAGTTCTAGAGAAGGTCTTGGCTTTCTTGGTGATGCTTAAGTCCCTTGAACCAAGAAATATACAGTAGAGAGAGAAAGAACAGCTATCTCATCTTGAGAGGCCCAACTATTCAAAGAAAACTTGGGAAATTTTTGGGGGATGTGGATTGGTTTAAGTGATGTCTTATGCGTAACTGAAAATTTATTCTTAGAATACGCTGATATAATTAAGATTTTTCTGCATTGACTTAGGCTTAGTTTTCCAAGGAGTGGATTTAAAACTCACTCTTGCTTTAATGAATATCATCTACCATCTTTTCTGCTACCTTGTTTGAAGGGGCAAGTTACACTTCTGAGGCTTGTCAGGTGCTTAAAGAGTACAGTCAATTGTGCTCTTTGTTGTCAGCCTCAACTGTCTGCTCTGCACCAAAAACATGTGGTACAGTCAGGCTTTTCACTTAATACCATTTACATTAAATCTTTGACCAGTTCCTCTATGATTAATTTGGTCAATAATTAATATCTGGCATTTTTAAAATTAATACTGTAATAGAAAAGTTATATAACTATTCCTCTGAATATCTGTCTCCATAATTAATTGTCAGCATTTTAAATTCCCTGTAATTAAATTACGTATTGCATTATCTGTTTATGAGCTTAACTTATTCACCTCATTAATAATTTTATACTTTAAAAGTTTTATACATTACTCCTCTGCATCATTATTTCATCACTGAATTAGTTGTAGATATTATTGATCAATTCCAATATAATAATTTCCCAGAGGACTTGATTACTGTACCACTGCCAGCTACTAACTTCTTTCGTTCCCACTATTAGCTTAATTATATTCTCATCCTTGGAACACTTTAATTCTTCCCAAATTTAGACCTTTCAGATTATTGCATTATTCAGTAATTGTCTCTACTGAAGTAATTGTATCACACCCACAAAATTTGCTTCTACCAATCTCATTGCAGATGTACTCCTCCACAAGATAGTCCCCAGCCCACCCCAGCTAACAAAGATATTTTCTCTACTACATTTCTCAACAAGGCTCAGTTTTCCCTTCTGAATGACCTATTCATCAGACAAGCACTAGCGGTTTCTTTTCTTCTTTTTTTTTTAATGTTTTTAAACCAGCTTCTGTACAATTGCATGGGGCCTTAACAATTTTTATTTTTTTTTACAAACACAAAAGCATAATGGGTCACATCTTGCTGTCTCATTTCTGTAGCACATGTGTTCCCACTGGTTTTATAGGTTCTCTGTCCCCTCCCTTGATTGTTTATGTTGAAGTTATTCCCTAAGTTTGTTTGCATGAACATGCAAAAAATGCAAAAGTCTCATGTAGACTAGCATGTTAAAAGTATTACTGCTTATCTATTAGCCTGTGGTGGATTTTTGGATTCTGTAACTTGCTCAACTAAACCATCAACTGATATTACGGTGATGACATTTAAAAATGTATTTTAGGTATAACATTTTAAAGATGCAGCAACACAGCTGTAAACAGGATTCTTTAATATCCTCATTTAGCATTGTTTTTCCAGTAAAATATCCCAGTAGTTGAAAATACCTTCTCAATCACACAGCTTTAAAGGTATTTTATTAAATTATTCACTTAAGTTTGTTTTCAATTGTTTTTACTCCCTTGGGAACAGAACCTTGAAAAATATTTGTAAAACTGAAAATTATCATTAAGTCATTCAGATAGCAGAATGACACAAAAATTACATAATGTGATACATGAGCCTGAGTCCTGGGAATGTGTGCTATCGAACATCTCAATGCTTACAAATTTCCCAGGAGGTCAGTTTGATTTACTTATAAAATATTCTTTCCTATTTCAGTTTTCCCACTTAAAAATTGTCTTTTAAGGTAAAGTGACATTCCACAAAAAATTACCTTCTAATGGCTAAGAGCTTTTGGNAAAAAAAAAAAAGCACTGTGAACTTAACAATTCATAGCTGCACAGCAATAAAAAGTTAAATGTGGAAAAGTAAGTCTGAACAGTACTTTCTGGATATAATGTTATGATTAAGCTTGCAAATCTAGACTTTTATAAGTGCAACATTACACGGATTAATATGACAATGGCAGGTCTTATCTATGTTAGTCTAATGAGAAAAAAGAGAAGGTTACTTCATATATTACCTGAAGGTTTTTTCATATATTACCTGCTGCCTTCTTGTGTTGCATTTAGTAAGGACACAGATTTTGCAATTCTCAGAAAACAAGATTTTTTAAAAAAATTTTACACAGCAACAAGGTTAGGAAAAAATCTGAGAGAAACATTTATGATAGAAGACTCTTATAGCTGTAAATAGAACAATGGCAAATGACACCTGTATGCAGCCCACCCACCCCTCAGACCTGAAGTGTATCTGATTTAAGAATCTAGTCAAACTTGCTTCTAAACTATGTGAGAAGAGAGGCATTTCCAGAAGTGCAAGGAAAGGAAAACCAGCATGCAACATGAAAAGCCTTTAAAAAATTCTAACTAGCTTTACTTCAGGCCAAGGAAGATGCTTTGAGCAGAGTGAACCATCTCATTTTGGAAATATTTACACTCCAACACATAAAAGACATAATTCATGTTAAGGAAGGAAGGATTCAAATTATACTGAAAATATTCCTTCTTAAATCTTGCAGCTGCTGCCTCGTATAAAATGCAGAATGCTGTTTCAGAAAAGATTAAGCAACTACTAAGTCTTATGCTGATTACTAGGGGCAAATTCTTATTGTTGCAGTTTCCTTTGAAAAATTCTTTTACTTTGAAGAGACTCCTAATAAGCTTCTTTCTTGGTGCATATAGATCAATGAATGAAGCACAGAAAAAATTTGTATTTGATTTGTAAAATATAATTAAACTCAGAAACCTTGTATGTATGTATGGCATGGGGATAAATACAAAAAAGTTTTATACTCATTTGAGCTGACCTAATTTACTTAGTTGTAAGGAAGAGATTTTGATGTAAAAAAAATAAAGAATACTCATACATCAATGCTTAACGTCATTGGGAAATCTACATGTAGCTGAAGGCATGTATTTCGGACAGCAATTCAGTTAGCCCTTCTGTTACGAGTTTTCTTCATATTGTTGAACAAACTCCTTACCTACAATGTTCTTCAGCTGCCTTCTCTGAAAAGCAGCTAATACCATTTCCCCTTCTTCTGTTTTCTTTTCACTCTGTCTTGTCTGGTTCACCTACACCTAACCTTCCATGTTTTCTTATTGATTAGTACACAAATTATCACAACACTTGAACTGTGATTATCTAAGCATCACCTTTCTCTTTTTCTACATGCATAGACCACAAGGAGAACTCTAGTTCCCTGCAAACTCTTTGTTACTATAGTACTCTGCAGATTTTTTTTTCAAATCAATCGAATAACATTTTAACTGCTTTTGTGTTTCCTAGTTTTATGATCAAAATTCTTCAATCCCTCTGTATAATCACTGATTACACTCTAAAGTGAAAACTGCTAGAAGAGTCTCCATCATGTTAGGCAGCCATATAGATATGTGAGAAATGCTGCTGCTTTTATCTGCCTTCAGAGCTGTCAATTTCTAGCCGCTTCACTCAAGGAAAGCTAAAAATGAACTGTCTTTGTGCAGATAAAACAAACTCCCTACTTTTATTTCCAGTTTATTAGTCATGTTCCAGTAATACCAGAATCTCACCATCAGCAACATTCAGAAGATTCTAAACCACAACGTAATAAGAAAACTACAAAATAATACATGTTTTTTCTTATATATAGGAAATACTGCACATAGTATAGTTTGCTAATGCAGGAACTAGATTATTTTAGAGAACATTTTTTCTTGAAAGCATTTTTAACTTTCACTGTTCAAAATGTGAGATTCCAAAATAAATTGTTTAATAGCTATGTCCCTTAAAAACATTTTATTTTGAATAAAATACACTGCTCTGGGGTACAAATCAAAATCCAGAGCTAACAAGTCAATAGGTATCCACAGAGCGAGACTAGCAGAAATTCCAGTCTTGCAAATAGCAAATCTTCAACCAGATCAGGCACAACTAGGTCTTTTAGGCAAAAGGAATCTGCATTTTCATCCTCTAAGTTGTTACAGTTTGTTTCTGCTTTTGATTTTTAAAGTGTGAAAATTACAAACAAATTATTTGGCTTTGGAAAGAATTCTAATGATTTTATTTTTTCCCCCAGAGGCTAAACAGGTTCTTGCTTATCACCTTCTTTAGCTAATAAAGAGTTCATATTTTCACAATGGGCTTACGGATCAATTTAGTGATGACTACAGAAATAATCTCTAGAGCAATTATAAAGTCACTAACATAAAAAAAATATGCCTTTATTGTCAGCATGACTATTTCTGAAAACACTACAAAGTTTTTCCATGGAATATCCTGTCCTTGCCATCAATTTTGTCACATTCCAATAGCAAAAAAACCCCAAAATCTGAAATCAATTCTGCAGCAGAAAAATCAAATTGCTACAACAATTAAATCCACACTGGGAGACAGGAAATAAACGTGCTAGTTCAATAGCTTGAAAAATTTGCTTGAAGCAGTGCATTGAATAAAGCTTTTCTGTTCATGGTAAAATTGCAGCTGTGACAGAGCTTTTCTTCAAACAATTTTTCTAGTCAAAACTGTTATATTTGCTGGTATCTGTAACCAACGCTAAAAATGTTGCTCAGAAGTCTCAGGCTCCCATAGTAAGAGATATCACCTTGAATCATAGCCAGCCTTTCTAATTTGACTACATTAACCACATTTTGATAAAGTGAAAAGGGAAAACAATACTCAAGAATGATTCAGTCACGCTATTATGAAAAGAAAATACTTTCACTAATAAAGCAACAAAAGCAAGAAGAAATGCAAAAATCATTTTCCAGATACAGCACTTGAAAATTCTTCAAAACAAAAGCCTTTAGTCAAGTTTCAAAATATTCTGTGCTTCCTCCCACCAATAGATGTTAGCTTAATGAAAGTTTAAAAATAATCATCAGAACACTGGGGGGGGTGTTTGGTTGTTTATTTAACGCCTCTACATTGGGTCAGCTTGCATTGGGAGTCTTGCTAACAAAACTATTTAAAGAGTATTATGCATTTGCTCTTTAAAAAGTTATTGTAGTATGAAAGTTGCATACAGCACAAATATTTTATCTCACTGGAGGTCCATGTCAGCAGACATATCAACAGTATCTTCTATCTACTGAACCATAGTGAAAAACAACTCTACGAAGCAATGGATTTAGAGCAGGAAGAGACTGCATAAACCTTTGCCTAAAGAGTTTTCATAACTCTTATCCCCCTCTACAGGCTTACAGAAAACACTATACAAGCTACTGAGAAGTAAGACAATTCTCCATCAATTCCCTGACAATTGAACTAACTAAAGTTAATGTCATCATTGCTTCTGAAATCAGAAGAGAACAAGTTATGTTAAGCAGGAATACACAGTCCTAATTCATGTGAAAAGTGAAAGCACATCAGAAGACCTCCTGCTTCACACTTACAAGCATTTATCAAGAAGGCCAAAGCCATTTTGAGACGCTTTTTCTCCTACTTCAGCTAAATTGCAGTCTGAGAGATTAAATAGATTAGGTTTCAGGAGGATTTGGAGAATATTCCTTAAAATAGTAAAAAGACCATGAAATTTAAACTTTTGTAGCCCTTGTTACTTCCTCATTGCTGGTACCAAAATTCATTTACTGTCAAGGAAAACAAATACTTTTCTGTAGTCAAGAAATACTTAATTTTTTAGAGGAAAGTAAATTTTTGAAAAAACCTGCAGATTATGAATGTAAAATTGGGTGGTTGTCAGAGTTACCTGAATTTAGGCTCACACTTTAAAGTTTATATCTTTTGATGTTGTAGTGCAGCATTAGATAAGCCTTTATGTTATTCCAGCAATTGCTACTGGATCTAGTTTTCTTCAGAAACCCATCTCCATGGTAGGTTTGTCTGACTAATAATCATCTAGAAGCTCAGGGAAAACCTAGTTCCTTCGCTACACTCTTAATTTGCTCCTGAATCTCTGTTTGTTAGCAGGAAAGCCAAAAATAATCTGTTTCTACTTGATAATGTGTCGTGCAAGACAATGTATAAAATACTGAAGCCATTTCAAACCCATACTGTTGGTATCATAGTTCTGATGTTAGGAGTACTTTCTGAGGTTACAGAGATTTTTGTATTTTTAGTTATGATCTCATAAATGACATATTATTAGAACTAGGTGGCATTATAGCTAAAAGTGCCAAATAAGTACCTTGAATTCTATGCAGTTTTTAACACAGGAATACAATAACCACTTATTGATCTGCCACTGTCTGAAGATATAGTGAAAGATGACAGAAAGTTCGTTCTAAAAATAAAAACACAAAGATCACACAGCATACCTGGGTGAAAGCATCTCAGTTCAGCTTAATGTAGTTGAAGAGTGAGACACTTGAAATAAATATTTTGAAAACGAGTCTCCATGTTCAGTCTCTACACAAGGGAATGAAATCACAGCCTGGATTTTTACTTTAGTGTTGTGCTCATGGCCTGCCATGCCACAGCCACACACACCTGTGCTGTATAGAGTAGACAGATATGTAGCAAAAAAACCACTAGATAAATAACACGACCTTAAACTTTTGGTGTCAACATAACCCAGAACTATTGAATCCACTGATACTTTTCATTTAAAGAGCTAGTATCAGTGGAGGGCAGGGGAGATAGTCTCATTCTGAAAACGCTGAAGATTAAACAATAATCAAACTACATCACAAGTCTGGCAAAGAAAGATTGATTGTTCCAAAACCTAGCACATTATTCTTTGCAGGACATATTTATTTTCCCCCTACTTTTTGTAGAACACATGAGTGCTTCTGTATGTCAATATAGGCTGTTTCCCCTTTCTGCACTTCTCATGGAGCAGTACTGCAATGCAAATGAACTAAATAGCAGTGCAGTTTAAGTATAAAATGAATTGGAAAAAGCAAGTAGGATACAGTGAAGTACAATAGAATAGGTACAACAATTAAGTGGTTTATATATGTTAAGTATTGAAAGAATATTTTTTGATAAATGGCAGTCAAATCTTTCCCCTGGAGGGAGGATGAAGAAGCTTAGCATTTTTGTTGTCATAGTGCTCAGTAAGGAACTCTCATTCCAGACAAATCTAAAATTTAATGCAACAGGCCATCTGCATTCAGTTATGTGGTTTCCTTTGAAGCCTCTACAGCAAGTTTCTAAGCAGTTGCAGCATGCTACAACTCAAGGAAAAGAAAACTACTCATCTTATCAAGCCTGATGTCTCTCAGACCACTGGATTCCTTGGTCTCATCAATTAAGATTGTGGTTCAAGAAGTTCTCTGTTAAGAAGTTTGCAAAATTATCCACCTGATAGTCAGGAACCTTTTTGTTGATTAGCAACAGTTGGGAGAAAATATTTTAGGATTTATTCTACTACAAAAAATAAAAGCTTTACTGAAAATGCATCTGGACTGAAGATGTGTCATGTCTGTCTTTTTATTACTTTCCTAGTTCTATTGAATGACTTAAAACACAACCTTCCTAAATTTTATGTCAATATGAGCTGAAATTTCTGGATCTTAAAGGCATTTCTTCTTTCAAGAATATTTCAGAACTGGCAGTTACCTTAATTTCTATGCAGCAGGCCTATATACAGGAATAAAGCAATCTTTCTTTTCACTTTACGCATTCAATTTAGCTAGCAACCATTGCACAGTAGAAATTGGGCTGGTGATTCTGTAAGGTGTCCTTCCATCTCCATGTTATTATGAAGATAGCAACACTATTTGACATCTTGTGTACCTCTATTTCAGGAGGTACAGAATTTCTCTCTTTTTAGGCTTGACACAGAACAGACATTCTGCCCTTTTATATCTTCCTCCCCCTCCCTATCTCCCTTCCCAGCTTCTTCTCTTTTCTGAATATTTTATTTATCAGATAAAGCCCTAAATCATCCTTGAAGCACACTCCATGCTCAGCTGCTTATAGAACAACAGATCAGAACAAAGCTTCTTCTATAATTGTGCAGGACTTATATATGTACTCAGGCTTCAGATTTGACAAAGATCAAGTATTTCAAGTCCTGATACAAGTAATAAGGAATCATAAGAGTTCTTGTTACCACGTCTTTGCATGTAACTGTGACATTTTTGTCCACAGGCAGAAATTACAAACCTCTTACAGTGACAATGGAGTTGGTAGTCCATATCCTTTTTCAGGGTTGGGTCCTATTTATATGTTATATAGGTTTTTCAGCAAAGCCTCTTCATCAAAACAACAGGACCTTAAATATGACTGACTTCCACCTTTAATGAACAGCTATTGAATAGATTATAGGCATGTCTGATGTTATCATTTCAGCCCACATATAGGTAGAGTTTCCTGGCTTTTTTTTTTCTTCATACATTTTAGATACATACAGCAAGCATGTCTTTAAGATGAGATGTCTTCAAGAACAATAATCTATCAGTGTCCCAAAAAAGCAGCATGGTCTATTGGAAAGTGAACTGGACTGGGCCCTGGGATCTAAGACTTTACTTCTTAGTGTGCACTATCTTTTTCATATCTGTCAGAAAAAAATAGTCCATCCTCCTTCATTTTTACTACTTCTACAAAAGGAAGGGATGATATTTTTTTAAAGATTTTGAGGTTAACAGTGAACTAGCTATCCGTTCTTCTAGTCTCCAAAGCAGCCAAGTACTCCCGAATCTTAGTATTTTCCTCCTCAAACCCTAACAGCTTTTGCATTCATGGTGCATCCTAGTCATAGCCTCACAGGTTTAACAGCTAGAATTTTTGCCCTCTCAAGTAGGAGAGGAAAATAATTCCTTTGGAGAATTACACTTGTTTTACTGAGCCCTTAAGCAAATTGATCAAGAAACAGGAGAACAAACACAGCTCTGATGTTCATGAATTCAGCCAAGTTGCCTCTCAGTAAGAACTGCCCTCATTAAATGAACAAAGTCTAAAAGTTAGAAACAGATTTTCTGAAGTCTTATATGGGCAATAGTAACTTGTTTGTACCAGAACTATTGCATGTAATTAATATAGATCACAATTACCCTTTTCACTTATCCAAAATGTTGGAGCAGAAGTTGCTGCAGGATGGAGCTTCTGACCTTGACTACTGCTGATGAAACATAAAGCTAATTTTCTACTTCCTTCTCCTTGTGATTTATTTTCACACTTTAAGACCTTTAGGTGAGGGATTCTATATAAAAACAAAAGATCTTATGAGCTAAAATATTTGCTTCCTAGCAAAACAAAATCATCCCATGAGGTAATGAGTAGAGTTGAAACAGCATGACATGACTCAAAATCCTTAAGAACAAAACTTGTTTATATTCAGCAAGAAGGCCACAACTGGAATACAGTTCCATTCCTGTAACATGATTCAAGACTTCAGTGTTGAATCACAGAAACATCGTAGCAACCTATTTCTATGTAAGGCATGCCTTCTTCCTATTGTTAGTCAGAACTTGTTCTCTCCACTCAGAGCTTCTTTCTCTCATTTAATCCTGCCAGAAAAAAACACAGCTTCACTCATACACACATGCACATGTGATATATACATGCTCTAATTAATGTCTCATTACTAAGTCTTGCACTGGTACATTAGGTGGCACCTACAATCCTGGTGAAGGGTCATTCATTTAGGTTTTGCTATTTTGTTACTATTTGCATGACACAGTAAGCAGGGAGCAAATGCTCTGCAGGTGATGATTTACCAACAGGAGAAACTTGTAGCTGCCACACCACCCAAAAGATGCTCTAGAAATAACAGCAACATAATGACCTTAAGAACACAACCATCCATCCACTGTGAAGCAGCAATAAATACATCTAGCTCACTCATCTTTCCCATGTAGTGATACATAGTTTAGTAGCTTTCTCAGAGTTTCTCACACTACTGTGACTGCAACAACTCATCTCATCTAGTGAGTTCAAGAACTGCATAGCTAAGCCATTTTTGAACCCGTCCTAGCCATCTGCAGGTCTGTACCACATTCCTTTAAGGAAATGCATCACTTTGATTTATGTAAGGTTGACAGAATGGATTTGTAGCATCTACAAACACACCTTATAATACTTTTCCCTGCAGTAACTATTACTAGGTGGCCGTGGCTGTAGATAATATCAACACATATGTAGACCAACAAAATTCCCTATCACTACTTAGTTGTAAATTAACATATTTAGTTGTATTTGATTGCCTGCAAAGATGCATCCCATTTGTTCACTGCAAGTGTAAACGCTTTACAACTAGACCTTCACTGAGGTTTGTTGTACCAGAACTGAAAGAGGTTTGATCTCAAAACTTCTGAGAATNGCATCCTAGTCATAGCCTCACAGGTTTAACAGCTAGAATTTTTGCCCTCTCAAGTAGGAGAGGAAAATAATTCCTTTGGAGAATTACACTTGTTTTACTGAGCCCTTAAGCAAATTGATCAAGAAACAGGAGAACAAACACAGCTCTGATGTTCATGAATTCAGCCAAGTTGCCTCTCAGTAAGAACTGCCCTCATTAAATGAACAAAGTCTAAAAGTTAGAAACAGATTTTCTGAAGTCTTATATGGGCAATAGTAACTTGTTTGTACCAGAACTATTGCATGTAATTAATATAGATCACAATTACCCTTTTCACTTATCCAAAATGTTGGAGCAGAAGTTGCTGCAGGATGGAGCTTCTGACCTTGACTACTGCTGATGAAACATAAAGCTAATTTTCTACTTCCTTCTTCTTGTGATTTATTTTCACACTTTAAGACCTTTAGGTGAGGGATTCTATATAAAAA
>VZTO01026367.1:140152-168826 GCA_013400615.1 Syrrhaptes paradoxus | reverse complement strand
CTGCAACAACTCATCTCATCTAGTGAGTTCAAGAACTGCATAGCTAAGCCATTTTTGAACCTGTGCTAGCCATCTGCAGGTCTGTACCACATTCCTTTAAGGAAATGCATCACTTTGATTTACGTAAGGTTGACAGAATGGATTTGTAGCATCTACAAACACACCTTATAATACTTTTCCCTGCAGTAACTATTACTAGGTGGCCGTGGCTGTAGATAATATCAACACATATGTAGACCAACAAAATTCCCTATCACTACTTAGTTGTAAATTAACATATTTAGTTGTATTTGATTGCCTGCAAAGATGCATCCCATTTGTTCACTGCAAGTGTAAACGCTTTACAACTAGACCTTCACTGAGGTTTGTTGTACCAGAACTGAAAGAGGTTTGATCTCAAAACTTCTGAGAATTTATCTGAACCTAAGTCAAGTTTCCTAAGAGTACAACATGGATGGCAAATTCCACCAAAAGCAAGTCCCATTGTCCTTGCCTCTAGATAAAAAACGCTTGAAAACAAATAAACAAAAAAACAATCCCACTGAAAACAGTTGCTTTCTCATCAAGCTGTAGTAGAGGAGTTGAGTTCCAACTCAAATAAGGAGGGAAAGACAGAGAAATGTAATATGAGGAGAAAGCCACCATTTCAATTTGTGTTGCAAGATTTTATTCAAATGTATATGTGACTTGTATTATTCCTTCTTAGTCCTACATGGTCAAAAACAATTCATAGTGTTCTAACATTTTAAAATTAATAGATTTTTAGATTAGCTTTTTTTGGTGGTTTGAAGTAAATTGGTTCAAGGTTTCTCAAAGTATCCCTGGCACTTAAGACAACACCACCGTCCTCTTTTCTGCTGTGCTAGCATAGCCATGGGGAATATTGTTAATATAGAAACTCTTCAGTGGATATATTAGTTTAGACAGTCTCCCACACAGAATTTTTATCCCAATAAAAATAAACCAGCAAGTTCACCACTGTGTGAACCTGGAGCACTTTTCAGAGAAATAAGTACATTTTTCATGTTCTCCTATATTAAAACAACACTGGTTACAAGACATATCAATCTTGTTGAGACATAAAAATCCATATTTTATTCACTACTGTAATTTGTGGTTTAATATGTACAAATGTTCATTTTCCTTTTGTAAACCTCAACATGGACATGCACCAATCTGCTAGTTTAGGTTTTATTTGTACTGTAGAGGTATTTGGAAACATCAGTAAAAGCCTCCTTTCAAATTATAGTTAATTCTGACTATCCCAAGTAAATTGTAATAAGATTTTTTAGAGCTTTGGGAAGAAACACACAAACCAGTCAGAGATTAGAGTCCAGCCTAATTGTCTGGTATTTCATGAATGGAACAATAACTGCAGATTAAATAACAAAGTGCTTTCATAGTCAAATGAGAGTACAACAAAAACAAAAAAAGAACAACTATATTGAAGTTGTTAAAATAATACACATTTATTAGAGAGTATTAAATTAAGTAGTTTCCAAAGTTTGTTTTAACTGAATGTGTCAGTTTCCTGTCTGCTGGCAAATAAGGAACCCCTTAGGTATCAGTATACTCTTTTGCATCAGTATGAATCTACTTAAGAAATCCTTATCTGAATCTCCCTTCAGAATTAGCATTCACTTTCTGAAATGGAAACTGTACTTTTAATGAAGATTAATTATTATATGTGAGGTTCAATTCCTTATGTTAAGACACAGGTTCAAATGAAACATGTTCTAGCCAAGGCTGGGAAGAAGACAATATTACATCATTTTCTATAGGAGAACAAATATACCTTCTCTTTTACCTTGATGGTACTAGTACTGTTGGTACTGCTAAGGCAGCTCCTGATTTCATTTAAAGTTTATACACCAAGGGGTAATAGCACAACTACTCATGGTCATTTTCTGTTTAGCTGTGTGGGATGGATTTTTTTTTTTTTTTTGTGACTGAAAATGAGCATGAACTTGAGCATGAACTTTGGAGATGACAAGCATACAAGGCTTCTTTCTCCACTCTCAGACATTTCTCCAGCATGCGTTTGCTGTAAATGTCAGAAAATACCACAGTTTATATACACAGCATAAAAGGCGTTCTCCCACCCAACACTCAAAGCATTCACTAACACTAGNTTACGAGGTAAGAAAACTAAGAACTGGTAATGTCTGGTTCTGTTTCCTGCCAACAACAAGCTCCTGCAGTTGTTCATGAAATGGATACAGCTGATGAAGCTATTTCTAAAACAGTGTTTTCCACAAGGATTAAAAAAAAAAAATACCCCACTATTCAACTGTGGGATCTGGAAAGACTGAACAAATTCCATATTGCACATACCATAGTTTAGCAAAACAAATAAGTAATGAAATAGTACAGAGGCAAGTTAATACTATGGGAGTTATTAAATACTTCTGCACATGCTAAAATGTGGAAATAGAAGAATTGATGGTTTAAGACTTTAACGCATTGGGTTTTTTCCCCAGAAACAAAGCAACGTGTAAAATAGCCTCAGCAGAATACTCCAAGCTAAACAGTTTTATGTTTACCTATAAAGAAGAATATCGGGTGGCAGATGACCTGTAAATGCTTGTTACTAAAACGTTTAGTAGCATACTCTTAGTACATGACGTTCTAAATTTCAGTCAAGACTTTAAGAACAGACAAATCAATTGAACTGTAAAGTAACATCCATGTTGTTGATATTAGACTTTTTTTTTTGCTGATTATACATACTTGATGGAAAAATACATGCAACAGTTATGGGATATTAATTTCAAAAAGTTAGAGAGCATACGTCATTTAGAAAAAAGTCATTGTCAGGTAAGACCACTGATGTAATCCTGAAAAATTCCATCAGATATACTTTTAGTAGTCACTTTTTGGTTATTGCTCAGTCCAGAAATGAATGTGCTAGGCAAGGCAGAGAGGTAATATTTTCATGGTATCATCTGTTTGTAGTAGTTGCTTAGTGTCAGGTATTTCTTTCAGGTGTTCTCTCTTCACAATATTTCTAATTCCTGTTAATGAACTCCAGATGGCTCGTTACAAGTATCATCAAGGTGCCAGGACAGTGTGTGCTGCATCTAAAGGAAGTTAAGCTTCAATTAATTGTTAGAGAATTTTCCATCCATAAGGTTGTGACACCTCTGTCATTCATATAATTTTCCTGACTCACTCTGGACTACCATTTTTTTATGGAGTGACCATAACAGAGGAACTACCAACATGATACTATTTTATATTTGTTGGAAGATACTTTGGAAGAGTTGAAGGGTCAAAGCATTTAATTGCACACTTCCTTCTGCATAAATCAATCAACCCTAGTGTGGTTACGACCCTGTCTTACACTCCAGGTAGTACCAGCAAAACATGTCCAGAAAAATCAGCAAACTAGATGAAGCTAAATACAACTTTTTTCTTGTGAGAAACTGAACTGTATGTCACCCTGAAAAACAGCATTCAGTCTTTTGGTTGTTCTGTTGCTGAGGTAGTTTGCCTTTTTTGGGTTTGTTTTTTTGCTGTTGTTGTTTCTTTGGTTTTTTGAAGTATTTTATTAAGGAACTGTCAGTAAGAAAAGAGCCTTGATATCATTTAGCTTCTGGCAGTAAAACAGACATTTTCTGATAAAGCCTTTTGGCATTCCAAATTTGTCAGCCTTAGCAAAAGAGAGTTAAAACTTTCAACAACCTGTTAATCTTGCAATTTTCTGACCACTTTTAGGTCTGTGCTATCTTATGACACTTGTGAAAATGCCTGAAGGGTTGTACCTTAGGGCTGGAGCACCTCCCCTACGAGGACAGGCTGAGAGAGTTGGGGTTGTTCAGTCTGGAGAAGAGAAGGCTCCAGGGAGACCTTACAGCAGCCTTCCAGTACCTGAAGGGGCTACAGGAGAGATGGGGAGGCACTCTGCATCAGGGATTGAAGTGAGAGGACAAGGGGTAATGTGTATAAGCTGAAAGAGGGTAGATTTAGGTTAGATATAAGGAAGAAATTGTTTGCTGTGAGGGTGGCGAGGCACTGGAACAGGTTGCCCAGAGAAGCCGTGGATGCCCCATCCCTGGAGGTGTTCAAGGCCAGGCTGGATGAGGCTTTGGGCAACCTGGGCTAGTGGAAGGTGTCCCTGCCCATGGCAGGGGGGTTTAAACTAGAGGATCTTTAAGGTCCCTCAAACCCGAACCCTTGTATTATTCTATGATACTTCACATCTGCTTAATTTTAAAACCCTTAAAGTACTAAAGGTCTGCTGTATCAATGAAAGAAGGAGACAGAAGATATCCCTTCACCTTTTCATAGAATCATAGAATGGTCCGGGTTGAAAGGGACCATAGCGATCATCTAGTTTCAGCTCCTCCCCCCCGCCATATGCAGGGCCGCCAACCACTAAACCAGGCTGCTCAGAGCCACCTCCAGCCTGGCCTTGAATGCCTCCAGGGATGGGGCATCCACAACCTCCCTGGGCAACCTGTTCCTGTGTGCCACCACCCTTTGGGTGAAAAACTTTCTCCTAACCTTTTGGACCTTAGAAGTACATCTCTGCAGTTTTGTAAATAATTTCAGAGTTCTGCTAAGCACTACCTGTTAGGAAAATGTTTTGCAGGATGTGAGGGTCCACATACTTGGAAAACTAAGCATGCTGCTGTTCTTCCCCTTATCCATGCAGCTATGGTAATTAAAGCATTATTAAAGGAAAAGGAGAGTTGTCTTCTCCATTCCCCACTCCCCACCTCAAATGTAGAACACAAAGTCAAGGACTAGTTATTACTGAAAACATGTTTTGCTAACCATAATAAAAATTTTGATATTCTTCTTTTCCACTGCCTTTACCAGAATTTGTTTTCCAGTGCAGAAATTAATAAAAAAAGTTCAGAAATTTGTTCACTTTTTTTAAGACCCCATTCATAATGGCTATTCTGGACCTGAGGGAATGTCTGTTGATGAGGTTCTTTAAGACGTAAATTCAGCATAAAAAGATGTAGGTGATGTTTCCTGACACACCAATCTATGTTGTCTTTTCAATTACATACAGCTTGAGAGCCTTGCAGCTTAGCCATCAGGCACCCAAGAAAACCATAGTTCATATAAAGTTCATGCTCTCTAAGCCCTCAAAAGCCTCAAGCTACAAAAATGAGTATCACAAAACCAACTCAGATATGGGCATGCATTTCTAAATAACCACATGATATTGTCACTCTACCCCGCTCCTCTCCACAAGCTGTGTAAGATTTGTAAAATATCAAGTTAACCTTTCTACCCCAAGAATTTTACCTCCTACAGCACATTAGCCTAACAGAGGTAGATACATGTTTTTCTTAGAAAAAATACTGTAATCATGGACATAAGAAAGTTAGCTCTCAGTAAAACTGTTATATATCTATACTACATTTAATTTAAGAATTCTAATATTTGGGAAACAACTGAAATTAGAACAGGACAGATATGAAAATCATATTTTGCCAAGAATTTTGATATTTCAAAAATCCTAATTCCAAATGCACCTAAATATTTTTCATGTGACATATCCTGGTTCACAGAAAGACCACTTGGCAAAGGGCCTAGAAGCCCAAACCAGTCTGGTAGACTGGCTGCAAGGGAGAAAGATGGCCAAACTGTCAGGAAACCTGTCTAGCATGTGGCTTCCCTAATAGACCTTCCGGGTCAGTTGTGCCAAACTGGAAAATTTAAATGAAAAAAGAAAGTTGTTCCCATCCTACTGTTCCCTCAGATAATATCAGCCTCAAAAAAGGACAGACAATTCCCTGGAAGAATTTTTTTTTTTCCACATATAAAACATTTTCTTTATGCTTTGTGCAGATTAGTAGATTTACATGTGTGAAATTTTCTACATTCCTGGTTTAAGTTCACATCACTTCTTCTGCTAGATAGATGACCTCTGCTTTCAAAATCAGTTAGACCCATGCTCATGAATATGAATTGTGGGCAAAAGATACATAGTGCCTCATGGTAGTTTCATTAAGCTTTCACAGATATTATAACACTATTTGAAATGGGAATCAACACAGCAATGCAGTCTGAATATAACATGACATAGGAATAACAGTAACTGAGCAATAATGTTTCTTTCTTAAAGCTGGTCTAAGGACAACAGTGATGAATAGGAATCGATTGTTAATTTCTGCCACATTTCCCACACACACACACTCAGAAAACACTATGCAGTTAACACAGTAGCAGAACTTTATTTTTCTCAATAAATGTAATGGATTCACTTAATCAACCATGACATCTCTGTGTGCTCCTTATATCAAATTCCTCTTCTAGTAAAAGCATTTACTAACAAACTTCTACCTCCTACGCCAAATAGTGTTCAGTCACATCATGGCAGCATGACCATTTAGTATATCAGGCTCTTAAACAATCATGTAACAAGTTAAAAAAAGTTACAGGTAATTTGAAATGAGTAATGTTCCTCTGCTCAAAAAAAGGAATTATAACTTCTGTCAATAAACTGAGTGTCCTGATCTTCATATATTCTGCTTTTAATCTCTGGTATCAGTACTTTATGCATGTGCAGACAGACACAATTCTTGTTATATACTATATAGTCTTTTTAAGACAGTTTTGCTACTTCACAGTGAAGTCTCATTCCAAACCTCAGGTCAGAATGTTGGATAATAATTTAGGGTTTTTTGCTACCAAGAAATCAAGCAGCTAGCACAAGATATATCCCAGAAAAGGGATTTTACAAGTGGTGACACACATCACTAACCTATGTGTTCAGTGCTTCATGGAAGTGTATGACTGACCCTAACATCATTTATCATAAAGTGCCTCTGACACCAAAAAGCGAAGAAAAAAAAAAAAAAAAAAGAGAGAGAGAAAGAAAAAGGTCTTTCAAAAGGTTTGGAACAGAACTGTGTATAAATCAGACATCCAACCCAACTTAAATTAGTGCAGACAAAATGTTAATCCCAGATAGTTTCTCTCTGAAATTCAACTTTTCCCAGATCACATCTTGTTTCAGCAAGAGTCCAAACTTCTAAGAAAGCATATGTAGAACAGCTCAGTGTAATAGACTACTTGATTAACCACAGTGCATACTTTTCTGGCTAGGTAGTTTTAGCAAGTACTTCGTAACTTTTAGGGGTCACTATCTGGGATGCCCAGCTGCATTACATGCTAGTGTCTGATTCCTATTGAACAAACTCATCTTTAGTATGAATAATAAGCATCTATGTATTTTCAAATTCCTTGATTTTTTTAACAGTTTGACTACTCTAATTTCATATGTCAATGTGGTTTATTTTCAGAGATTCATTCAATCATAAATAAAACTGGTTATATTTAGGTGACTAAATGTTTTATTTTCAGAAAAAAAATGAATCTAAACTCCTATTTCATAGAGTTTAGGGGTGTCAGATGAGAACACACTTGGCTAAAACCAAAGCAGATTTTTTGCAGGATTAACATTTGATTTCATTCTAGAGATTTCCTAAATCTATCCGGTTGAAGTTACCAACACATAACTTCAAAGCTATGTATCACTATTGCTATAACACACCCCACTTATGCTGCTTAAAGGTTGGAATGAAAACAAAAAAAATCTGGTTTTATTTAGCTCTTACAAGTACTTGCCATCACGTGTCTTTTCATGCCATAACTTAAATCTCCTTTTTTTTGGTTACAACCGACAACTAGCCTCCTGTGCAAATGAACAGTTGGAAGCACATTAATGCCTGAGACTGAAAGGAATGAAACAGGTATTCTGGAAGACATAGTGTTCAAATATGATACAAATTAATTGATTCTTTACATGAAGATTAATGAACAATAATCTACATCATAGGGCATACGTAAAGACAATTAATTTTAAGATTCAGAAAACATGCACTGCACCCCCCATTCCCTGAGCCCCTGTGCTGCTGGTGTGGGGGAGAAGGTATGGAAACCAGGAAAAAAGCCTTTGGGCCTAGGAAGAAAGGCAGGGTCAGGTAGAAGTACCTTTCTAAGATGTAGTTCTCTCTCTCATTATCTTGTTTTGCTTCTGATTGCAAATAGTTAATAAATAAAATTGTTTTTTTATTGTTTTCCCAAGTTGTGTTGGTTTCTTGCCCATGACCATAACTGGTAAGTGAAAACCCTCCCTGTCCTTGCCTCAGCCCATAAGGTGTTTAACAGAAGACTGTCTTGTGGCCTTTTAAAACTACAATACAGGTTCAGTCAGCTATAGAGTTGGTAGGAAATGGTAACTTAGGTAGTGGAAATCTGGTCCAGTTGTACTATGTTGTGTGTAGTCACTGGGTTTACTTCTCTAAATCTGTAAATGTTTATTTCAGCACAGAAAAGGAGGGGAGCACAGGCTTGTGTTAGCATGAAGTAATGACCTTGACTGTTACAGCATCCTACTGCATGACACTGAGATTCAGAAATTTAACTGATCTAATCTAAGAAGTATTCAATTTTGTCTTAGGTATATTAAAAATATTACATTTTAATATTTTTATATTGTTGTTTGATATTACAGCTGCTTTATCACAAACATTCAACTTCACAATTGTTCCCTTATTTTCAAATTCAGTAAGCATTTTTTCAAGTTCCTCAAACCGTAACGCGTTAGTGTGCAGAGAGACTTGGAGAGCACAGCTATTCATTTACTTCTTTACACAACTAAAGAAAGAGTGCTATAAATTAATAATGATGGATATATTCTATATCCTGACCTACATGAAATAAGCAGTTATGTAATTTTTTAATATATTTACTTCCCCCTCTGGAGAGTCATCATAACCTACCAGAATGAGGTCAGAGTTTGAAGTCACTGTGTTCTTGCCATTTAGGCCACACATGAGATTTGAATTCCAGATGTTTCAATAAGAACAAACCAGCAGGTTAACCTTTTCTTTTGCTATAAAATGTATACCTTTGAAATGAGGATTTACCAATCACTACAGAATGGAGCAATAAATAATATTTGGGTTAAGAACAGCATCTGAATCATCTACTGAATTACATCTGAGTCAAGGTGACAGTTTCTCACAAAAAACTTGTAAATTGCTGTTTTCCTTCAGACTGATTACTTAGTACAAATACATTCATGTACCATTCCAGATAGTTTCCAAAACACCCAAGCACCAATACATAACACAAGCATGTCAAGGAATTATAAAGTTGGATATAGAGTAGCCAAGAAACTAAGAAGCTGTGTCTGCTACCTTGGTTCTCTTCCTGCGCTGTGGACATGCAAGTGTACACATCTAAAGTCACCACCGCCCACCACAGCCCTTGCCATCAGTAAGTAAAATTATAAAAGTAAGGAATATTTCCTTAAAATTAAACAGGTCCTAGTAACTAAAGTCATTGCGAGAGCATGAGTGCTAACATCCTAATTTTAAATGTAGTGTAGGTATTCTGAAATCCATAGCTCTGTCAAACGTATTTCCTTCCCAGCCCACTCATACTGATTTGTTGCAATAAATTACACAGACACCTTGTGTGCAGCTCTTACCTCTATAAATTATTCAGCTGTTACAGTAAACAATTAGTGTTGAACCTCTTTGTTATAAGAGGAATATATTTTTCTGCTCCTCATCATCATCTCAGGAAGCAGATAATGAGGTGAACTATGTGGCCCATGTTGTTATTGCTGAGATGTTTAAGTTCCAGACACGACACTTGCATCTCATATCACCCAGAAGTACTCTGCAGCCCCTAGGATATTGAGAAGAATTCATTTATTTTGTGAGGATGTTTCTGTTCAGGATGTTTCTGTTCAGAATATTTCTCAAGTGTTAAACACAAAGTTAGACTTTTTAAATACCTGACATTACCAGGTCAGTCCTCCCATTTGTGAAATCAGACCACAGTTTGGTGGGAGCTACATTATGATGGGAAAGAAGGAGCTACCCCCATTGTGGAAATATTTTCAGCACTGCATAAGGTGGCAAGAAGCAGCTGGGGTCTTGATTTTTCTGCCCTAAAATGTACCAAGTGCCAAGTTCAAAGATGCTTTTCTAGTGGGGCACCGCAGCTCCACACTGACCTTTAACAGGGGATTGTAAACTGAGCTGGTCTCACAGACTGAACCAATTCTCTTGAGAAATTTAGTTTCATGGATTGTGTGCACGAAGAACAACTGTGCATGGGTGACAACTTGTCAGCTAGTCTGGATGCATGGTTTTATGCATATCTTGCAAATGTAGGACTTTCCCTCTCCCCATTAGCTTGCATTTATTAGGTTGGGGCTGTAGCACGAACTAAGCTCATGCACACAAATAACTCCTTCAAAGAAGCTACGATAAAAGTACATCCCTAAATTTATTCTACCTGTATGTAGGCACTAGTGGTCCAAGTCTCATTAATGTCAGTCATCTTTTGTCAGAAGTGTCAAACTGTCACAAACATTCCTCAGTAAACTCCTGCTGTCCCTGCTAAGTAGGAGTAAATTGAGGCTCTTGTAGCAGCAAGAACTGCTGCATAGGTATTTCCATTAGTTAAAGCACCCATATGGTGGGAAATTTTTGCAGAAAGCATTGCTACAGGTATTTTTTCATCCATTAGCACAGCTTGGAACAGTGCCATATCACCCTTCCTTTCCTCGTAGCTGCATATCATTTTAAAACATGCAAAGCTGCAGAAGTGGTTCTACTAAAAGAACAGAAAGAAAGGATGTTTTGTACCCTACATGCCAAATTTGGTATTGCAGTACAGATGGACACGTGGTACACAAAAACAATTGTAAAGTGTCAATTTTTGTACAGAGTATTCCTTCATCAGGCTGTTCTTGAAGCTTAGCAGTATTATCACATGAAGGTAGAAAAGGTCAGAAAAACAATCACAAATACTAAGCACGTCAAACTTTCTGAATAATTCCTGTACCTAGAAATTCACATTAAAAGGTATTTCATGGACAAAATGCATGTAAAAGAATGAATAACTAAAAAAAAAAAATCCTTGAGTCATACAATCAAATACCTGCAGAAAATAAAACCACAAATACACACGCTGGCATTGAAAAAACAATGGAATACTGAGGCACAGAACAAGTTCCATGCTTCCTGCCTTTTGTTTTATGTAACCAGAATATTTGATATTAGTGGTTTTGGTTTCTTAGTTTCTCTTTTAAAAGTCTCTTTTAATGTTTGAGATTGTCTGTTCCAAGAAAGGAAGAGAAGAACTCATGTTAGAAGACAAAATCAGACTAGCTGGAATATTATCAGATCTATCCATCAAGCCACCCTAAGTCCTTATAGGACTAAATCTGTCATCCAGTTTTTTTAATGTATTTGGCTTGAGGGCACCCCATCATAAAGTTACTTACTGTAAATACAATGTAACATTATCCACATTGCAAAGAATTTAAGTAGATTCCTTATTTCTTCTTGGGGTGAAATTTCTACAAAGGTATTTAGGAAATTACTTCGAACACCTTCCAATCTTCCTCTCCCTGTATTAATTATTTGTCTTCACTTGTAGCCATAAGAAATGTATAAAACAATGAAAATATACAGGAATATGTAAAATAAGTGAAGGTAACAGATACATGAACCACTCAGGTACTCCATAGGGTCCTTTATCTCTGTGCTGAAGTCATATTTGCAGAAACTCCAGCTTTATAGAAATAGTACCCCTTCTGTCAAAGCATGTCTGGTACATACAGCTGAAAAAAGACTCTTGGTTTTCAGAGAGAGCAATGAGAAACAGCTGCAATAGGCAGAGCTACAAAACCAATTTTAATTCTGACATTAAGAAGAAGTCATAACTCTTTGGGCATGTTACTTCTGAAGGCAGATACATAAAACAGCAGATAGCTCCCAGTGACAGCACAGGACATATCTCCAAACCTTACTCATTAGGTTAGATATTTGCAAGCCTAGTTAAGCAAAATTACACATTAGAAACTTTCATGGTGGTCAGACAACCTTTCACAGCAGTAGAGAGAACTGAAAGTACAGTAGGTTCTGAGGGCCACTGCCTTTCTCATGTTGGTACAGAGGGAGCTCAGATTCAGAAGACTACATTGCAGAGCTCTGGATCACCCAGAAATCCCTTTAAGAAAGGTGGCCAAATCTCAGCCTCTGGGTTGCTCCCTGAGTTAACATCTGATGTGTTTTCATAGATCTGATTTTGCAACTCAGATAGCTTTTTGTCTTCTCTCATGAGATAACACTATTCCTTCATACTCACACTGGCTGTCACACTTCCCATTCCTTAGACCATCTGGCCCCGCATCTGCTGCTACCCACATATCAGCCAAACAGCCACTGCTCAGGCTTCTCCTTCCCCACCTGGGTCCTCTTACAGCCAAGATTAATTACTAATTACTCCTTAGACCAAGTGAGCTACAGTGCAAGATGACCTAACAGAAGTTACTATGTTTACCTACAAACATTACCTTGCTTAGAAAACAAACCTACTGAAGAGACATAAAGGTGCAAGTCTCTGTAGAACCTCTTCCAACTACATAATACCTTCCAGGCATGTAAGGCCAATCTGTATCTACCCAACACAGAGAAGGAAGAGCCAAAGGAAAACACCCAGTCAGGGACTCCTCTCTGAGGAGTTCCTCTCCTCTCTATACATTACACAAGGTTGAATTCCCAGAACACGACACTTGTTTTTCTGAATCAAGACCAGGTTAAATTACTTCAGAAATTAATAAATATGCACTATATGATACAAACCTTCCTAGAAGAGGTTTGGCTCCTTTGTTACAAGTGCCAGATATGTGAATAAAGTAAAGGAAAGAGACAGCTACACAAAATAAAAGAACTCATGAGCAAAATGTTTTATAATGTTGCCTCAGAGGGCTTGTGACTAGATTTCTGTTACAAGTAAACTAAAATTTTCAAAAGTGGTCAGCAAAGGACATGTTTCTAATTTCCTGCCACTGAGACTCTGAGATTCAGTTTGCTGAAATGCTAAATATTTGCCCTTATATCTGAGGTTAGTGGGAGATAGATTTTTAAAAGCAAGTAGTGGGATAAAATGTAAAGTGCCCTAGAAATGGATAAATTCATGGCCTGGAAGCACCCTAAAGACATATACAAAGAGGCAAAGCAACAGCTTGCAGCATGTCAACAACTTTATCTAAAGTGTCCATAAACCTGCTTTTTCTGTGCAGTAGACATAAGCAGCTTATTTTCCAGTAAAAGAAAAATAAATTAGTTTAACTTCTGCCTGATAAGCACATGTGGACAGTTACTGTGCAAGGAAAAATATATATCACACCCAATCTAAATCTAACATAATTAGTTCAGTGCCTAATTAGCACAGAAAAGTAAACTCAAAATTAAGCCTCACATATCTCCATGTTCGAATACTGTGACTGAAATAACGCCTGAGCTACACAGTAAACAACAACAAGATGTGCCTGTTGATTTGCTGAACATGCTTTACTGCATCCTGAGCAAAATAGAGAACTTATAGCAACAGACATAGCCAGAAATCTCAAAAGAGTTTGGCAAACTAGGATGCTACAAACAGCCTTAATTCTAGTATTCCTTAATGCTTACCTTAGACCTTAGAATTTTTTCAAAGTAGCTCTACATCAGAAGATTTCCAACCTTTGTGGTAAACAAACTAAAGGAGGAAAGATTCACCACATTTTCATACCAAGTGCCAGAGATCAATAAAACCACGACCATTGGAAGAGACAGGGTGAACCAGGAGGCAAGGCTGACTATCTGCAGTTCAGGCTTTCACCAATTAGGGCATTATCCCACAACACCCTCACCAGAGCACCGTAATGGGTACATCCACACTCCTAGACATAAGAAAATAACAAACCAGCCAGTCCCAGCATCTATGCAACGGAGTCAAGTGAGGAATAGCAGGAGACAAGGCCAAAGACAAGACTGGAGAGAAGTCATTTACCACACAAGTCTAAGGTTCGCTGAGGAGTCAGAGCTGGAGACCAGGCTGTAACACAGATCAAAGGCGCATTCAAGAGAAAAGACTCCCCTTAGTACAAGTTCAAGGACCAAACAGGAGACAAAACTGCCATACTACATAGGTTGTGAGTCTAGCCAGAAAACCCAGACAGTAAGACAAGCCCAAATCCAAACAAACCTCAAACAAGTGTAGCTACCTTGGCCTGAGTTGATATGGACCCATGGGCAGGTTGAGAGGGCAGGTAGAGTCATTAGGGCAATTAAGGCTAATTAGTGCACTCAGGCCCTGGCACCACACCCAACAGTGATCACAAGCAGGGTCAGAATCTTCTAACCCAGCTCTATTCTTATCAGCAAAGAGTTAATCGATTCATAAACTGGCAAGCTTTTCATCCTGTGTTAGATGTGCAGCTCTAGTTATGGTCAGAGCAGCTTCCATACATGCATTTGAAGATCGCACTAGTAAGAGAATAATAACATCACGAAATTGGGGTGGATTTTTATCAAAGTGGCAAGAGGTACATACTTGATCCCAAGCTCTTGCTGGGTCTTTTGCCTACCTTTTTGACATGCTGACTTGTGAAAACACAGCAAATGCTGTGGCTGCTCTATAGCTATGCGCATGGCGGTTGGCAGTTGAGGGTTAATAGACAGTTCCTTTGCTCCCCCTTAAACAAGACAATAGCTTCATTTTTCTCCCTGCATAGTTGATGATTTTTACAAAATCTGTGTTTATTTTATAACCTTGAAACCTATGAAATTGGCACTTGGAAACAAAAGAAGTAGGGACTAATACAACAGCATGATTGGACAGGTCTTGTTTCCTTACAAACTAAGTAAAAATACATTAGCCATGAAGCAGGCAGCCAACACAGAAAATTTCAGCCTAAAAACTTCAACCTTCAGGCTGAAGGAATTAGAATTTATGCTATTAAGGAAAATATTATACAACATCTTCTCATCTTACACTAGTTTTTCCTTAAAACAATTGAAATGAAATAATTACATAGAGAAAACTGCCACAAGTATGGATAAAATATTAGATCAATACATGATAATTAGATTAATACACTGTAATTAGACCAGTTGCACTATAAACTGTAACCCAGTAATGCTATATCAAAAAATATCAACTACTATTAAAATAAAAGTGTGTGATGAAAAGCAGCACCTACGTTGGGACTCTGGTTTACACTTAGAGGACAATAGAGGTAGTAGCAAATATCACTATTAGTGATTCCAAATGAAGAACTATCAGACAGAAGATATTAGGGTTTTGTGTCCTAGATTGTGTCTCCATTTTGAAGTTGACTATCCTTGATCTTTAATATGACTGCTATACTTTTTAGATTTTTTTTGTTTTTCAGATTTTCATCCACAATTACTATCTTTATGCATCTACGGCAAAGAAATGGTGCAAAAGACCCCAACTTATGCTGTGAGACTTCTTTAACTTCTCTGTATGAGGAAGTAAATTCACAAGCTTCATATAGTATTAAAATATTTTTGCATAATAGTGATGTCTAAATTTGAGTCTGTAAATACCTTCCTGTATTTTCTGCACGTTGAACATTGTATGTCTGCCCACAAACAGACAGTACTATATTATACATAAAAAGTAGCAAAGCTTGTTAAAGTGAAATGTGATTTACACTGTAACAAGCTGTAGAAAAATATTTCTTGCTTCTCTGCACTCTCATTTATTTTTCATATACTATGTTTACTATTTTAATCTTTGCAAAATTCCCCTGGGCTCTTATTCTGAAAAGACAATAGTGACAGAAACTATAGTGAGGAATTCTCACAGCATCACTAAAACTTTACAAAATAGCTGCCAAAAGAGTGTGGCTTCTCAAATATGTTGAAGACATAATTTATTAAACCAAAGAAAAATGTGGGCTATTTATTGAGTGCCAATATAACCAGTCAGTTAACTGAATACCGCAAACTGTTGAATCATCTCAGCTATCAGTAAAATCAAAGTGTGGTCAGTACCTCCAAGTGAATGTTTGACCTCCTTCAGAATAAGATCATCATCTCACAGGTGGCATTCGGAACCTCAGCCTTTTCCATGTCCTGCGTAACCAGGTGCCCCTTCTTATTCGTTACATTTTCTCTAGTCTTTCTTTTGTCACCAACGTACTTATAGAAGCCCTTCTTGTTGTCTTTGTAATCTCTAGCCAGATTCAATTACCTTTAGGCTCTAGCTTTCCTAACATCATCCCTCAATGCCTGGACAATGTTTCTGTATTCTTTCCAGGCTACCCATTCTTGCTTCCACCTTTTGTATGCTTCCTTGTTGCATTTGAGTTTGTTGAGTACCTGCTTGTTCATCCACACAGGCTTCCTGGCATTTTCACCTGACTTCCTATTTGTTGGGTTGGACTGCCCTTGTGCTTGGAGGAAGTGATCCCTAGATATTAGCCAGCTTTCTTGGGCCTCTTGTCCTTCCAGGGCCTTATCCCATGGGACTGTTCCAAGTAGAACTTTTAAGAGGCCAAATTCTGCTCTCTTGAAGTCTGAGTTTGTAAGCTTGTTTTTTATTTTCCTATTCTTTTTCCTATTTGTCATGTTTCTGGTGGAGTTTAACAACCATTAGAATGAAAGGAGGGATCAGAAGGCCAATTGCCTGTGGCTTTCTCATTTTGATTAGCAGGTTTATACACTTTATTTTTCAGTGTTTATATAAACATTGAGGTGCAGCACATACGTCTTCCAAATCCTATTTGCAGTGCTATGAAACAGATGGACAGAAAAGCTGTTGCAAATATTACTAAGTTGTTATCAACCAGGTGCAGTTTCTCAGTATGTGCTTACTTAGCATTAAGTTTAAAAAAAACACCCTGGTGAATTATTACCATATTTGTCCAGAATGCAAAAAGTGAAAGATGCCCGCCAGAAACCTCCTCCTGCAACTTTAGGATAGGGGTTTTTTTGATCAAACAGATAAACCTGTACTTTGTGGCTCAACCTGGAGACACAGCCAGATGGTATAAAAACATAGCAAGTACAATGCAAGTTGGTACCTCAGTTGAAGGAAACCAGCGCCTGCTACTACAACTGAGACAAGCTGAAAATCACTGAGAAAGAAAATGAAATGACTGCTTTACATTAGAGAATTCAATGGCAACTTGTGGAGAAATGTCCCCCAACTTTTTTCTTTTTTATTTACTTATTCATCAACACCATGAAAGCCAGACATATTAGCAACAAGGGCTCAAAAAGAACTGTAAAAACATTTAAAAGCTGCTCCCCAAATGCATTTTTTTGTAACTTTGAAATCTGTTTTCAGAATTCAGGATATTTTTTGGTCCCAGAGGATGGAGAAGAAAATTACTAGCATATGTAAGAAATATATCTCAGAATCTTTCTTATTCTACTGAAAATAAATAATTAGCAGTGCTTTGTATCCAGTACGTTTCCACATGGTAGAAATCATGGATTTCTTATCAAGTCTAAAGAAAAAAGATGATGATCAGAAATGTTATCATCAGGTAAGCATTGTATGATGCTACTACAACAAGCCTAAACAGAGGGAAAATGTTATATACAATATAATGAAATTTCTGCAAGTATCTGGTTTGTACTCAGAATGTTTAGCAGTATCTTGATTTCTTTTGGATGTTTTAATTTTTTTCTAGAGCGGTAACCTAATCTTTTACTTTAGAAGGTAACCAAATCACACATCATCACTTTGATGTTGTCACTTCAGATAGAGCAGTCCAGCAATGTCTCCAGTTATAATAAATTCCATTTAACATGATCTAACATTAAATACAAGTCTCAAACTGATTCCACTAACCATTTTCTATTTTTTAATGCATATATTCTTCAATGCAAGAAAAATTCAGTATCCAGAAAGATCTGATGTTAGGAGCTCAGCTGCTACCAAGGACACACTAACTTATGTCCAATAATTGCCTCTATGAGTGTCGTGGGTTAAGTAGAAGAGAGTTAATTTTTTTTTCCTTCTCTTCATAAATAGCTAGCAAGAAGCTATGTTTTGGATTCCTTCTCAGGAGAAAAGCTGATAAGAAGGAACGTTTATAGTTACTGCCAGGATACTTTCAAGGACAAGTACGTTCAGCCTCTCTCTTCTCCACAGACAGAGCGGGGGGAGGCCTTGGGGGGAGAGACAGTCCAGCTTCTAGCCTGGGATTTGCTTTTAGGTTAAAATTGAGAAGCAGACTGACCAATTATTCCATCCCATGCACGTCATACCCAGTATATAGGTGAGGACCCTTCCGGGAGATCGCTCTTTTTTGCTTCCCTTGGTCTCCGGATCATCTTGCTTTGGGTACCTGCATTCACTCTCCCAAGGCCTTCCCCCGCTCCTGTACACGCCTGTAGCTCTTGGATCCCGGGACGCTCGTTATCTCCGTTCCGTGAGTTTTGGGATCCTCTCTCTCCAGGGGGATAATTAGCTGTGGCCAGGTGGTCATTTTCCCCCCCGCTTCGGTCAGCTCAGGCTGTTATCTCCGTTCTGTGAGTGCCTCCGGGAGCGGTGCACTACCCCCCCCCCCTTGGCCCTGTTTCGGGGAATCATGAGTGCAGTTTCTGGGGATCATTGGCTGGGAGCAGGTTGGGCCTTTGGTCATCGGGTGGGGGGGCAGTATCACTGTGTATCACATTGTAGATTTGTATATAGTATCATTTCCAATATTATTGTAGTTTAGTTATTAAATTTTCCTTATCTCAACCCACGAGTCCTCTTTGCCATTTACCTCTTTAATTCTCTCTCCTATGATTGGATGGGGGCAGGGACTGTGTGAGCGGGTGTGTGTGGTTTGGCCCCCAGCCAAGGGCCAACGCACACAATGAGTTTTCCTAAATATCTTAATAATATTTCTCTTTGCAAATGAATTAATTACATATGTAGTAAACATTAATGTTTTCCCCTTCTACATCCTTCTAGGGTGCCACATTTGTATGCATCTGAAATGCAATTCTTCCCAGATACAAAGTGATAAGATACCACAAAGATCAGGATCAATTGCCCCATATCCCTTATGGATAACCATTTATACTGAAAAATTATTATATTCTGATTTTGAACTGCTACTCTTAGTTTGCAGCAAACTAAAAATAATGGCTGGATAAATTTATATGCATATTTAACTTCCTGCCTGGATTGAACTGTTATTTAAAATGAAAATCAGAAGATAACTGAATTAAGTTGATACTTCTTTTCAGTTTGTAAATGCTTTTTATTAGTATTGATTTGCCCAAAAGTTCTGTATGTCAGAACAGACAAATTTACCCATTTTTAACCACTTTGATCTTCAGGCTTCTTACAGAGAATCTGATAATTTAAATTCAATTTTTATTTCAGCCTTTATTGATTATTTCATTACTAGTTCCTTGCAAGTGAGGAAATGGATATTCTGACATTTGAATCAAGAAAACATAATCCTCCTTTAATCTAACTTCAGTAAAGAGAAAAAAAATTCTGCCTAAAACAAGAACTGGGTTTCTCCTTGACAAATATGCCTGTCATTTCTCAAGAGCTTCTGAAAGTCATTTGAAATACAAACACACACTCTAGTGAAAATTGCCAGTCCAATTTTTGCACTTAATAATAAGTTAGCTAAACAGTGGAAGACAAAAAATGCTACCCTTTTTCCTCTGTAGATTTAGTTATTTGCAAAGGAAAATCAGACCTGACAACAACATGCTGAGAACAACTTGCTGGCCTTCCCAGTGTAAAAGGGCAATGCAACAGACTTGTGTTACCTAGAAGATATCCACTGTCCTTCTGCAGCTGCAACACCTGGACTCAGAGAGGGAAAGGAGGAAAGGGAGGGAATTTGGGCATTATCCTCCTTAAATGGAATAATGACTAATCAGAACACATAACACAGCAATACAGTATGTTTCCATATGTAGAATATGTTTGAAATGTCCAGTCACTTGTATTTGGGCCAGCCTGGAGAGTTTTTCCAAACATTTCCTGACCACTTCCACTTGCCTAGTTTGTCTTAAACTCCAAAGTTAGATGTGAAAGGTTAGAAGGCATGAAGAAAAACAGAAGCTCACAAAATAAATCACACAACACTTTCTAATATCATTTTCTGCCTGTACGTTGTTTCTATGTTAAAGCCAATAGGACTGACTGTCAAGTCCATGAGACTAGAAATTTAGAACAGCTAATGGGATGGTCAATGTAACCATGCAAGCTGCTATAGTAGCAGCTACTGCATGTCTTGTTTACCCAGCTAGCACTCTGAAGCCCTCTGCAGTCATTGATAAGAATAAAGCATTCATCTTCCTTCAGAAAGATACTGTGAGTAAATATCACTGTTGCAAAGCACTGCACCCATGCAGACTTGCATGCCAATGAAAAACAAGCCTAGTTTGTATTTTAATGGGAATATCAAACAATTAAAACACATTTCTATAACAGCATAGAGGTTATTTTAGGAAGGCAATTCTACATTTTTCAATAAAAAAGTAGAATTCATGGGTAACAAAATTTATAAATTGGTTTACAAAACTGTATTGACCATGACTACAATATCTCTTCTCCATTTAAGAGAGTCAAAGATGTACTGACACTTATTTTTGCATTTTATTATGTTGAGAATATCTGAATAAATATAAAGCCTCCCAGTGAGCTGAGAACCAGAGCAGCCAGCTTTCTTTTCACTGATGTTATTTTTAAAAAGCCTAATGATAGACCTCAGCTTTCATTGTGCATTTATCTGCATTATGTTGTTAAAATTTTCACACTCTAAAAATAGTTTCTGGCCTTTAATAGAACACAATATAACTTTTACTTCTGCTTGATCTCTATTTTCTCAATAACTAAACTCACACTTCAGTGGTAAGTTACGCAAATACTTGAAAGATTTGCATGATTTACCTTGCAATCCTCCTTGTTGTAAATTTCCTGAACTGTGGCCTCTGATGTGATCAGGTTAGCTAGGAAAAGATATGTTCACCTTCTGGATTATATTAACACAATCTCAAGCTTTTAAAAACTCTAACCCTCTGTAGCCGCACAAGTATTTCACGTATCCAGACAGAGATTTTCTGCTTAAAACTGACTTAACCCAAGCCACTCAGAGAGAAACATTCAGAGCGTTCACTGAACAGCTCCAGGCTGCAATGGGGAGGAATCATAAGGGACTGTTTGTCTCAGATGACATTTAATTATACTGAGTGAAATCCAGGCAGAATATATCTGCATGTGTTACTGAATGAAATGTATTGAACAGGGAAAAAGGGGTTAAAAAATTCATAATTTTGTATAATGTCACAGAAACAAAAATCTTGAATTGACAGTTTAATTTCTGCTCTTATGACTAGTTATTAGTGTAAAATATTGAGACAGCAGATTAGGATGTATTTCATAAACCCATTTCCTCTTCCCTCACTGGTACAATTTTGGAGCTTTCAGAGGAATTGATCTTGATTGCTAACAACAGAATCAGAAATTCTGAAGTGAAGCACAGACTCTAAAGCATTTAGAACTTGTGCTTCTTAGTGTTCATCCATTATGTATAATATGAAGTGACATTGTGAGCCAGAAAAGAAGCTTCTTTCACCTTCTACCCCACCACGATTATATCCCCAGGCGCCCTGCTGAGTCACTGTGCTTCCAAATCGACATAGGCAGAGTCTCAGATGGTGCTCCAGGGCAAGCAGCATCTTCCTGTTTGATTCCAGCCTTCTCTTTTTCCCTCTTCTTTGCATTTGAAGTGTCTTCCTACAGCCCCATTCTAAAATTCAGGCCCAATACCTTGATATCACAGTTTGTAAATCTTTTTAAAGACTTTCCTCAATCTCTGTCAGAAATACGTTAGATGGCTCGCACTTCCCGAGTGCCAGCCAGAACCATGTTTTCTGTTTCAGCAGCAGCTGTAAAACTAGAAGAGGGCATGTTCCTTAAATTTGATAACTCGCATGACACACAGTCAACGGCTGCTGAAGCAAAAGCATAAGAAAGTAATCAATTTCCTATGTTCAAAGAGGGAAAAAGAGATTTTTATTATGGTGTTATGAAACAAACACAAGCTGTACCATGGCAGGAGGGGGAGGGGCCCACCCATCTTGAAGTAAATGTAAATTATACAATATTAGTTACCTCTAATAATTATAAAGGATTAGTAACATTAGTGAGAAGTAATTGTATGGAATTGCGTTGCTGAGTACAGTTGTTGATTTCGTTTTAATAATTGATGTCCAAAAACACAATCTTGCAGTTAAGAGCTACGATTTTCTCACATTGCCTAGCAACCTGTGCGAATATAGAACTGCAGATGCAAAACTACTGACCTTTCTTTCATGCCTGCTTTCCAGTGCTTATTATTTCTACTCTACACAGCAAAAAATAAAATCAGATAAAAGAGATTTCAAACACTGAACTCTTCAGTATATACTTAGCATTTCAGATAACAAAATCATGACAATACCTTTGCTTAACAGAAAAGGAGAAACTGTTTTATTTATCTAAGCTTAAAATATTGCATACTGGATACTGTCTCACTGATCTTTCAACACATACAGAATGGTTACTCACCCCACAATATGCACAGCTCTTAGGAGTCATCCATGTAGATTCCTTTCCTTATGCACATGCACCGCATGTGGGGGGACTTTTTTTGGACCAACAATATCCACTGGATCTATTCCTGCATTTCTGTACACCTGCATTCAGCCTAAGGGGGTGGGTTGAGCTACTCATTTCTTGATAAAGAAGAAGTAGGATTATTCAGCAAATGGGAAGATGAGCACATTCAAAACATAAGAGCATATTGAAGGAAGCCAAGGTAATAGCCTACACAGCTTCTTCCCATAGTGCCAAAATGCAACTTCCTTGACTACATGGCAATATGTATGAGGCAGCACATAAAGAGAGAGTTGAGAGAGACCTTCTACCTCTTGTTGTGACTGAAAAGTTGGACAATAACAACTGCCATAGAAAACTAAACAAGCAGCAATTAACAGCACTGCAATAAGCCTCAGAGAACCAGAAGAAGCAAGATGAAATGAGAGAGAATAGATGGTAGCTATACAATGCTGAAGACCTAGGTTCCAAACCTGGAATTTGTAATGAGGTTACACCCAATCCCCGTACTTTCAAGGCATACCACCTTCCTTGTGCAGTTTGAAAGGGCTGCCCAGCAGGCCTTAGAGAGAACTCTGACTCGGCGCTACTGGCAGCATAGTCTAATATTCTCAGTGAGGACTGAGAACACTGTATTTCTCAAATTTCTCCCTTTAAAAAGGTAAGACCATTCAAAAAAACCTCAAAGGCCTAGGACAATTTGTACTCAAACATTTGGTGTCTCCACAACTTGGGGTTCTCTACTTTTCCTCATTTTGTTTAGAAGTTTATCTTCCATATTGTGTGGGGATACAGTCCCATCATTTTGTCTGGGTCCGATGAGAGTTTCCCAATATTAGACAGATAGCATTTGCTTTGCACAGTTCCCTGCTCTTTCTACAGATTGGTCTTTTCTGTGGTCCACTATTTTCTGCCTCCAAAGATCTTCTGTTTTGATTTCCCACATGGTATCCAGATTGCACACAATATATAAGATTCCCAGTGGGCAACAGGGTACCTCACTTTGCAGAAATATATGACCCACAATGCATATCAAGAAGTTAACACCTCAGGAAAGGAAGGGAAAAGCAAAGAGGGAAATGAGAGAAGGAATATAGGGGTGTATATAGGGGTGTATCTGCTCTGTCATGGGCTTATTCATGGCCACGCGCTTTGAGGNAAAAAAAAAAAAACAAACAACTTATCACATTTAGGGAAAAAACATTTATTAACAGAAGATGTTCAGTAGCTGGCCACAAAATACTCTGGAAAAAAGAGATTGAAAAACCTTACATTTTATCTGCCAGTGGAGCTCTTGGTGATGATCTATATTATGGAAGTCTTTGCCAATATATGTCAAACAACCTCATTCCACTCTTGCCCTGTTAGTCATAGCTATAACAGAGCACCCCATCTGTTGCATGTCTCTCAAGAACCCATTTTTTTGGATAAACAGAATAGTAACCATGTTGCCAGTCACGTGTCTTTCAGCAATCATATGCTTGCTTTTCATGGTTAGTGATATGAAGTAACATCTATGAAAAGAAAAGTTGTTTTATATTTCTCTGTTTTTATCAAGAACAATATTCAACATCCTGTATGTCAACTAGCTTTAGTCTGAGATACTGCATACTCAAGTTACATCAATTTATGTGCAGCAAGCAATTAAATAAGGAAAAACCACAAAACATTGGACTAGTCTTAAAGGAATTGAACAGCAACCCTAGTTTTAGTTTGATCTGCACACTTCAGTTCCTTTTACTCTGGAAAAATATAAAAGCATCTACAAATTTTAAAAGCAATTCTTTTCTTCCTGGATAGCCATTTTATACAGGTCACTAAAATATTTCAGGAGCAACCAACAATACCGGTTAGGAAGTGATAAAATTTTCACAGAACTGCTCTTTGAAAAGTATTGAAGCACTGATTTTCAAAAAGTTATATTTTTTAATAATTCCAGCCTTGTTGAAATGCTAAGGGATTCCATTACAGATCACAAAATCCAAGCAATTAGACCAGTTCATATCTTACCACACTATTTTTTATAAATATCTAAACATATTTCTTTTTTTCTTGCTTAAATTGCATTTGAAGACTTATTCATTAGGTCTAAAAAAACCTTTTTCTAAACCAAACCATCTAAAATAATAATTTGTTATCATTTATATCTTATAATAAGATAATAAATGTTAGCAATCAAAATCTGGAGAGATGCATTGCTTTGCTATTTTGGCTGATATTCTGCATTGTAACCATACAATAGACAAAATAGTTAGATGATATCTCATCTAGAATTTTTCATCTGAATAAGAATATTTAAAAAGGAATCCCATTTTTATAAGAGCTTTGCTGAAAATTTCATCTGTCAATATTTTCACTCTGGGTAGATTCACTTGGCTTTTGGAGAAAATTAAGTTAGCTCTACTACGCAAATCAAAACACTACTGCACACATACTGCCTCATTTCCTCTGTTGGTAAATACGCATTAAATATATTAGTCACACTTTTAATGCATTATTGGAAAAGTCTCAAGTATTTTAGCAATAAAGATGATGGAATTTATGTAAAACTTCTATATTACTGAGATACCGCAAACTAATAAGCAATGTTTTAGTTTAGCCGTTGAAGTGTGTCAGAGTCCAAGTCCAATATAGAAATCTCAAATATCAAAAATTGTTTCAGGTCTGCATCTCCGGATGTGTCCACATCAAATTACTCTAATGACATATTACGTACACAATTTGCCCAGTCTTTCCATGTTTCCTAGGCACATTTTTGCTTTGACGTTCCTAAAAAACATATTTCTTACCACACTCCCAAGGAACAAATGCAGAAGTTGTGCTGCAGACCCCGCTGAGAAAAGTTTGTTGCAGTGTACAGCCAGAACTGCTTCCTGGTAAGCCAAATTAAGCATAAACCAAACCAGACAGTAATCTGTTTCTAATCTTCACACAATTGTACAGTGATGCAAGCTCACTCTCCCCATTATCTGAGATGGAAGTAAGAGAATCTTGTCTACAACTTGCATAGCTGGAAGGTTACAAAAAAGCCATGCAGACTTAACTCACCTCACCCTGTAATACAGGGCACCATGACTATAGTCTGGAACAAAGAATCAGAAAATAGAAAAGCACATTTGCAGGATTATTAAAGTTCAGACCTTTTGTGGGAAGATTCCACCTCTTTATTAAGGTCTGAGAGCCCAGAGAAAACCTGTCTTTCCCTCTCGTTCTTCACTTTGGTGATCATGAGTGCTTTGCCACAAATATCTAGGTACCAGCGTCTGGCACCAGCCAGCTTAGGGTAATTCCCATCTTTCACTGATACAGGTCTTCAAGAATGAAGAGTGAAAAAATAGAGGTCTAGTTCGGAGCATATATCTTTTTAAACATATTATTCTAGTAAAGAATACTGGAATGAAAACACCGACTCTATGGTTAAAATACACACAACATGAGTATACAAATGTGTAGGCACTCCATTTTATGAAGATATCAGTCTTAAAATTACAGTTGATGTGGATATACATGAAAGCTAGAAACATTTCAGACTTAATAAATCATAAATATAGTACTGGTTTTTTAATGTGTAAAACTTTTATTGCTTATGATGGCTACAGTATTGAACATTCTGCTTATGTAAGTCCTTGGTGATAAAGTATTTCACCTACTTTATTAAATTCTTTTCATTGTTAAAGTGCTGAAAAGAATGGCATTTTATCAAGTTTCAAGTTCTTAACACTAAATTTGTAAAGCTTGAGTGAAAAAATCCTATTGGAACAGTTAATGTCATCTGTATATTCATGCATGCAACATATTTAGATAATTAATTAATTAATAATTACTCCCTTTACAATAGTATTTTACTTTCTTACTCCTACTTTTTTTCACTCACAGTTACCCGCAAAGACTTCAATGCTGTTTTACAGTCAACACCAAATAAACAGTATTTTATTATGCTTCCCAACACAATGAAAAGAGGTTTGTTTATTGTATTCCATTTCAATTTAAGGATGCTTACAAATCACTTCTGGAAACCTTAGTACTTCCCTATTGTGGCAAATTTTGCTAGAAGACACCTGAACTCTATGTCTATAAATGTCAAGGTTGACAATTAAAACCCAAAACATGGTGTAAATATAAAAACAAAAATATAAGAACACAGCTTATATCCTACACCAGTACACTGGATAGTTAAATACACTACCTCTTTTTTTTCTAGATCTGCTACAGTAAAAAAGCTGCATAAGTCAAGAAAAGGGATTCTGTGAAGTTCTAACATCATGCTAGCTTAATGGGGCTACAAAGAACCAGGCAACCTATTATCCTTTGATATTAAAGGGGTGGTGGCATTTTGGAAGAACTAGAATGCTTGAGTTTCAGATGAAGAGTGCCAGACAGTCCAGCCCCAAGTTACACCTTCAGGGAGAATCAACAGAAGCCTGCACAAATTTAAAGGTGCTACAGAAAAGTAGATTACTTGAGATCTTTGGCTCCATATCACAGAAACAGAAATGAGGAAAAAGAGTCTCTACTTGCATGAATGAAAGTTAACTTTAATGACACAAAGTAGTTTAGTTTAAACAATTAAAATAAAAATGCTGTAGAAAGGTAAAAAATACTGTATGTTATTTCTTATGTACAAGTGAATGTTCCAAGCAGCACAAACATACCTGTAGGCTTGTGGCCCACCGAAGAAGAGAGAGTAAGTTGCTCTTCTTTTAATTTGTTTATCAGTGAAAATGTCAAGACTATTTCTTTTAGATTCTGGAAACCTTAGGCATGAGTCTATAAAGATATATTTTGTGATGGGAAGGGCAGAAGAAACATGCAAAAAGCCTCATTTATTATTTGTTTGAAAATAAAAACATTTAATTTAATTAAGACAAGACAAAAATGAAATTAAAACATATTCAGATTTGTGAATATTTCCCCCCTTCTCACTCTGAGCTCCAAGCCTGGCAATGCTACTCTGGAAGGAGCCTGCAACAATTGCATATGGCGTTAGTGACCTGAACAGGACACAAGGCAATACTATATAGTTAATCCAGCCAAAGAGAAAGGCAGAATTTGAGTGATATGTCAGTTATTACTACAGTTGATATTGCAAAGAAATTTACCTAAAAGAAAAGAACCTTCAACATGTTTTTATTTATTTGGGGCTTTCTGTGCTTATATATTTCAGTCTAAAAGAAGAAAATGATGATCTAACTACATTATCAACTTCCATATAACACACACTTTAGGCATTTAGATTTGAAGGGTTCATCTTAATGTTTCACTCGAGCCATCTCATACACCACAAGATACTCCAGTGGTATTGCATCCCAATAATCTGTAAACCAGCTAAAGACATGAAAAGGAAGCCAGCAGCTCATGAAAAAAAAAAAATAAATGTGGCAGTATAGAGGGGAGAGTAATCAAGAATGTTAGTAAACTGAGAGTTTTCAGCATTTGGGGAATGATAAAGAAAACACCTTAGAAGGAAAAAAAAAAAAGAATTCAAACACACACAAAACATTTACCACCAACTGAAATCCCTCCCTCACAAGCAATGGAATAAAAAAATTCTGTTCAAGATGCAGAGGATACAAACTCATTGTCTCCAGTTTAGTAAGAAAAATCTCAAGACTTTCTATATTTCTTGAAATAAACTCAGATGAGGTCTTAAAAATTACCAATGGAGAACTGCAAAACCATAGCAGTATTAGCGTAGCATGAAGAGAAAGAGGCAGGAGCCGTCTCCTGTAAACTCCTTCTAGTTGTTTTTGCCTTGTTCCACCTAAGAAATATATTTTCATCAAATGCCCAAATCTGCCTTTTAGAACAAGGAAAGGGTTAGAAAAAAATATGTGCTTAATATATTAAGGCTTTATGCCTTTTTTTTCCCCTTTTTGGAATTTTTTCTGATGGATGGGTCTTTCCATAACTGCCCTGGACTTCATTAAAGACTAAGTTGAGAGTATTGATATAAAAATTAGAATAAATAGTTCAGAAAAAAAGATATAGTACTAATTTCCAATCAGTTACGCACACATTCTTAATTTTCTTTATCCTCATCTCTTTGCAAATCTGAAAACAGATTCCTGTATCATGTTTTCACAGAATCACAGAATCACAGAATGTTAGGGATTGGAAGGGACCTTGAAAGATCATCTAGTCCAATCCCCCTGCCGGAGCAGGAACACCTAAATCAGATCGCACAGGAACGCATCCAGGCGGGTTTTGAATGTCTCCAGAGAAGGAGACTCCACAACCTCTCTGGGCAGCCTGTTCCAGTGC
>VZTO01026367.1:111711-139420 GCA_013400615.1 Syrrhaptes paradoxus | reverse complement strand
GGATGTCACAGAGAAGAGCCTGGCTCCATCCTCCTGACACTCACCCTTCACATATTTATAAACATTAATTAGGTCACCCCTCAGTCTCCTCTTTTCCAAGCTGAAGAGACCCAGCTCCCTCAGCCTTTCCTCATAAGGGAGATGCTCCATTCCCTTCATCATCTTTGTGGCTCTTCACTGGACTCTTTCCAGCAGTTCCCTGTCCTTATGAACTGAGGGGCCCAGAACTGGACACAATTACACTAGATTTTAAAACTAAAGTTCAGGGAATATTATGCAGAGTTAAAATTCAATGCAAATGAGTTAAGAGAATATATATGACCATTAAAGTTTTGGACTCTACAGGAGAAATATTCAACTTAAATAGCCTTTTGCTGTGGCCTGCATTGGTCCCGGTGTCTGCAGAATGGAATGCATGTTAGAGAAAATGAGAGCAAACAATTGTGTTCTTTATAACTTAGGCACTGCACAAGCTAAAGAGACTAAGCAGTATAATAATAATAACACAAAGCAAAGAAATCTCACATGAAGTTAGAATCATAGTTACAGCTTTGTGTGATATACACTGATACTAAGGTTTCATGAAAGCTAAAAAGGAGACTGACTATAGCCTGTATATTTTGTTTTAACATGAGTAAGTTTTCTGTCAGCACTTGCCATCTATAACACATTGAGATTCATATTACATAATAGCATATTCTGCTTTGTTCCAATCGTTGGAATAGAATGAAATCACTGAGTTGATATTATTTTGCATGCAGCAGTGTTTTAGAACAGAATTAATAAGCTAACATCCTAATTCAAAAAAAAGAGGAAGGAAGAGAGAGGACAGGAGCAGGGACAAGGAAAACAAAACACTGTTGTGGTTTGAGCCTGAAGGCTTACATGCCTCATCACTCAAGGGAGCTGTCTTGAGTGAGCAGCCAAAAATTGCTTCCCTCTCTACCATGCCTGAGTAGCACAGATATCAGCCATTTCTGCCATCTGCCCCACAGTGGGAATACCAGATGAAATCAAACCAGTTTGCTAAGTGAGCATGGTGAAAGACAGTTCCCTACAGCTGATGAACTGTGGGAAGATTTCTGAAGCTGAGTATTACACATTAACAAAAAGGCAAATAGATTGCACTTCTAAAGCCAGAAAGATTTAAAAATTAAGAAATACAGTAACAGTGTCATAAAATAAGCTTCTTCCCTCACATCATTCAATGGAAATTAGGAAAAAATAAGAGCAATTACAGGAGACTTAGAAATAATCTTGGAAGACATTAGTTTTTAATTAAAAGTTACATACAATTTGTGATGACACTTCTTTTCTTTGATGGAAAATAAGTGATCACTACCAGCTCTAGAGGCTCAGGTGCTCCTGGGCCTCAGGCCAGTTGATGATTCAAGCTTTGGCTGATGAACATCAGTAATCTATTTTTCATCCTCAGGATAGCAGAATAAAGGTTTTAAAACATGGGTGAGGATTCTAAAAGATTAATATCACACATAATTCTGGAGATTCTTCCAACCCCAGGAGAACTGGTGGGCATGGAATAGTGTAGTTTGTGGACAATACCTACCAAATATGGAAACAGTCAGCATATCCAATTTAATAGTTGACATCTTGGTGTCTCTGGCCTCTAGCACATTATGCAAGACCTGTATGGATGGTGAAAGGGTATATTTAGGATCAGGAATGACTTAAAAGTCATAGACTTATAGACTTATGAGTTCTATTAGGAAATGACTTTAATGGGACATGGCAGTACAGTTAAAATTTGCAGTTTCTAGTAGGAAATGTCTCAGTTCTAATCTAAAGCTGAAAATGTTAACAGTAAAAATAATATTTTCAGCAGCAACTTCTCAAGAGGAGAGGAAGGATAGGATTAACTCTTGGCAGAATCCCAAATTGACATCTCTACCAGATAAATTTATGAGGTGCCTTTGACTGGACCTAAGACCTCATTGGAACTAGAAGAAAACCCAAAGTCTGCAAGTTGCAAGCTTGTAAAGCTGTAAGGTATATTTGCAGAAATTAACATGACTACATGCTGTTCTAAGCTTCTTAAGTGTACACTCATCTCTTAAAGTTACTCATGAGCTATATTAACTTTTCCAGCAAAGGCTGCAAATTCCTTATCTATAACCTATGATGAAGCACAACCACAGAGAAAAAACCCATTAGTTTCTTAAAAACTAATGATATTTCATGATGAAACTTAATTGATTCAGCATAAAAGCATGTTGTTAACTTACACTTTCCACTTCAGGTTTCAAAAACTACCCACAAAAATTTTCATCAAAGCTCAACATTTTGTATTTAATAATACAAAAATTCAGCATCTAGGCATAATTAAAACATTTCTGCTGTTTTCATAAAGGTCAGATCAAGTTTTTTCACCAAATAAATCTTTAAGCCAGCCCGAGGGTTAACTTGAGCTATGAGAAAAAAAATGGCAAAAACTTCCCAAAAAGCAAAATAATCCCCATGAATACTAAACCCGACATTGTGAAGATGACTTCTGATNTACAAGATGGAAAACGAAAAAGAAAACAAAAAAAAAAAAAAAAAAAGAAAAAAAAAAAGCTCAGGGGATACACTTGTCTGTGATGTAGGCAGGACAGACTGCATAACCAGAGCTCTGACTGAGTCATGTGATACTCTTAGGATCACAGAATTGTTTGGGTTGGAAGGGACCTTTAAAGATCATCTGGTCCACCCATATGGTACCACCATGGGCAGGGACACCTTCCAGTGTATCAGGTTGCTGAAAGCCCCATCCAACTTTACCTTGAACACTTCCAGGGACGGGACATCCACAGATTCTCTGGGCAGCCTGTTCCAGTGTCTCGCCACTCTTGCAGTAAAGAAACTCCTACTTAGATCTAATCTAAATCTAGTCTCTTTCAGTTTAAAGCAGTTACCCTTTGTCTTGTCACTATTGGTCCTGGTAAAAAGCCTCTCTCTGTCTTTCTTATAAGCCTCCTTGAAGTATCAAAAGTCCACAATAAGCCTTCTGTTCTCCAGGCTGAGTAACCCCAACTCTTTCAGCCTGTCCTCATAGGGCAGTGGTCCCAGTCCTCTGATCGTCTTTGTGGCCAACAGGTCCATGTCCTTCCTGTGCTGAGGACTCCAGAGCTGGATGCAGTACTCCAGGTGGGGTCTCACAAATGCAGAGCTGAAGGGGAGAATCACCTCCCTTGACCTGCTCATCATCCTTCTTTTGATACGTTTGGCTTTCTGGGCTGCAAGCACACATTGCCAGCTCACATTCTGTTTTTCATCCACCAATATTCCCAAATCCTTCTCTGCAGAAATGCTCTCAATCCATTCTGGCAATCACCCAGTCTGTACTGATACTGGTGATTGCCTCAACCCACGCTCAGGACCTTGCATTTGGCCTTGTTAAATTTCATAAGGTTTGCACAGACCCACCTCTCCAGCCTGTCCAGGTCCCTCTGGATTGCATCCCTTCCCTCCAGCATGTCAACCACCCCACACAGCTCGTGTCATCTGCAAACTTGCTGAGGGTGCACTCAGTCCCACTGTGTCATGTATAAAGGTAGCGAACAGTACCAGTTCCAGTATTGACCCCTGAGAGACAGCACTTGTTACTGAATATGGGTGCTCATGTGAATATACTGAATACTGAATATGTTACTTGTTACTGATATGGGAGCCTGTGCTTCTCCTGCCAGTGCTTACGCACACAGGGACACATCTACCTCACAGCAAATCTGAACTCATCTAATTTCAACCACAATCCAGACACTCCAGCTCAAAAAAAAAAAAAAAAAAAAAAGGAATGGGTTAAAGTTTTGCTTATGCTGTAAATGCTGGCAATCATAACATTCTTCTTTATTGTTGTTTGCAGTGATGAAAAATCCACAGACACATTTGCCTTCCTTGTAAGTTCTGCAAGACTTCAAATGGAGCTTGTAATATTCACAGAGACATTCCAAGAGCTCCCTGAAGTTCAAGCCTTCACATCTAATAACTCCAAAACTTATAAAACCATTTGTAGTAAAGCTGTCTTGTTTTCCTGTTTTAATCAATTAGCCTCTCTTCTGTCATATGCATTTGTGAAGAGCATTATGGGGACCAGGTCTGCTTTGACCAGCTCACTTCCTACACAAAAGAATGTCACAGACCACTACTCAAGTGGCTCACAAATTGCTTCTGAGACACATTAATGGTGCAAAATCCTAGGAAAGAAACATCCAATATCCGTAGATTTTTCCCTTTGGTGCATTCTAATACCTAGCCTAACAAATTAATCAAGAACTAAGCAAAATGTATTCTCCTCCCAACAAGTATACACAAGCTTAAAAAAACCCTTAGTTTCCACTTGATAATTTTAATCTATTTTCACTGTAGTTAACTTATATATAAAACCAAAATTATTTCAAAACCTGAAGCAGAAACAGAACTTTTCCTATTCCTGTGAGAAGACAGCTCATCCAGAGATTCTAATTATGCCTACAAATACATTTGCCTGCACAGTACAATACTAGTAGGAACTCACGTGCAAAAATGCTGGCACACAAGCATGTTTTTTCCTAGTAAAGAGTGGGGTGGGGAACAAAAACTGCACACTGAACACAGGATGGCTCTCAGTGTTGTTTCATTCACCTTCAGGAAGACTTAGTAGAAATTAAAAACTAGTGGTCTATTTGGTTCTGAAGTTTAAATTCAACACATTTGTTGGTTTATGAGAAGCTACTTGCTTGTAGATGTTGAAAAAATAGATGTCATAGTATGCTGGTTTTCTACAAGCCTAGTAGGAAAGCAGGAGAATGATGACAGTGCAATCCTCTCTGTCAGACAGGATAATAATATTTAGCCAGAAACTAACAGTAAAAGCTATTGCAGACAAATAACAAAGAGAAAAATGACAGAGCAGACAGACAGCAAATGATATATCTTCTGTAAGGCTCAGCTTTTTAACTGTGTCTTAGAAATCTCAGAAACCGGAGCTGAATCAGAACAAGATATCAGACTTCTGAAATCAAAACCCCCAAATGTTTCATGTGGGCCACATTCAGATAAAGAACCTCCAGTTCACCTCCTTTACATTATAAAGGGGAAAAATTATAGCTAGTTAGCAGAGATATACTAATTGTCACATCAAAACAGCTATGTACTGCTGTAGTAGATCTGAAGATACGATTCTGTTTCCAAAAGCTTATCTGTTTCTCTTCCCCAAACCAATGAGTTCAACCAAATATATTTTCTTTCCCTACAAACCTTGCCAAGTTATTTTGAGGCATTTTATACACTTTGTGTAAAAGTGTTACTTCCACCATCCAAATGAGACATTAATAATTTTAAGTGTGATTATCTCTAGAATTTGAACTGAAATCCTCAGAACTAGCCATATATCTATTCAGTCATGCCCAAAGGGGACAGCTGATATTTTACAGACAGTCACTTTGACCATCTTATGATTTGGGATCTTTCTTGGTTTTGCTTTCCCTTTTAGTCATTTCAAAATAATAGACTGTAATAAAAAGAATCCCTTATGTTTACTTTCTACTGTAGATGTTGACACACACCATTTTGGGATGGCATTTTCACATCCATTGCCTCCCACAATGTTTGTTCTTGTAATGTCTAAACAATAATTCCAGAACTTTAGTTTTTGCCATTCATTCCCTTGTAGTTGTGCAGATGTTCATCCTGCAAAACTGTTTCACCTCTTATGACAGAAAAATAAGATAAAAAAAAATCTCTATGAGGCCAGTTTTCCTGATCATTGTAAGTTCATTTGAAGCACTCCCCAAGACATCCAGACCTTTCCTAGAGGAGGTCTAAAGCATATATAGTCTTAGCATGTATGTCTTCTGGTCTTTAAAAAATCAGAACCAGTCTTCTGTGGATACAAAGCAACAAGTAAACAGCACTGAAACAAGACATAATTATGTTCTGTTTCAAGAGAAGATTGAAAAATGGAAACTTGTTGGTCTTCTGCAAGTGTTCTGCCTATCAAACACACAGATCATGTGACAGTAGTCCTGACATGACATAACAATTGATGATTACACTATTTGAAAAGTGTTTCCCTTAAGAAAACAACCGAACATGAAGAAATATTTTTTTACCTGTTGTTGCTTATGGAGCACCTAACAATTTCACATAGGTCTGGTCCTTTGAAAGATTTGCCATTTCCTTCCTTCCATCTTCCTGAATTAATTTCCTTTCAAAAGAGGGACTGATAACATCAGTGCTAAAAAGAGAAGGCAAGGAAAAAGGTGGGTAGAGTACAACCCATCCAGAGAAGAGTCAGAATATTGGAGGCAGTGATAGCATTGCAATGTCTCCTTAATAACCCTCAATAGTTTTGCTGACACATGGAATGTAACTGCTGAATCCCACCAAGGTTTCAGAAAAAAAAAAAAAACAAACAACAGAAATATTCCACAGCAAGCCTTTGAGTACTGTTGGTAACGAAGGAAGTACATTGACATAGTAGAACAAGGTATTTTAATTGATTGTACTAATACTTGACAGAATCTGAATTTTCATATCAAGATATTTGCTAGCTTTGATGAAATAAAAGTTGGAAATAGTTTAAAAATAAAAAAGAAGAATCCTTTGGGATAAATTTGGGAATGGAAGATTACAGAAACCTTCAGCAATACTGAAAACCCTTTGTAACTTGCTATAGCATGAAGACTTCACAGTCTGTCTCAAGCACAAAATACACAAGAAACACAGAAAAAGGAATAAAAAGTAGGTGCTTTAAGTTATTACCAAGAATATTACTTTCCGGCATGTTTTCATGCAGTGGAGGTAGAGAGTAGAACATTACAAGCTTTAGTATCATTTTTTCCATTCTTGAGAACTTAAAGAAAAGAAAACCCACAAGCCAGCTCCCAAAAAAATTATTTTGAATAACAAATGTGTGTTATTTTGTATTTCTCATTTGGCTTTTGGCAATTACACTGTAGCCAAATCACTCATAAAGCCATGAGGACACCAGAAGTTACTTGCAGGTAAAAGCATGCATGATCCTAAGAGTCAAAGCATTAGAAAAACAACAGTAACAAAATCTCAAAAGTTCAGTTAAGGTTATGGGAATTTGCAGTCCTGTGAAATGCATAAAAAGCTTCAGTATAGAGTACAATTTGCTTTGAAAAGCAGAGCTTCATTTCCTCGAAGTTGGCCTCAGGCAGTGGGAACCATCCCTCTTCAAAACTGCTGTTGCAATCCAAATCCAATTTCATTTTCTGTTTTGCCTCAGAGACTGCATGGAATAACCCACAACAGTCTTCCAGTAACAAACATACATACAGTGTCATGTATGCATGTGTACACAAATATATACACTGGCACTGAAATATGGCTCTTCTAAATAAGAGAATGTAAGCACAACAAAAAGATAAAAACTATTTATGTCCTTTACTCTTCAATTCGGTCCATGCTTAAGTTAGTGAAGGAGTATCACGTATGTGGAAAATTTTTAATTATTCTTGCCATGAGTGAAAAGGATTTTGATGTTTTTGCCAGCTAGACTGTAGAGGGGGTGGGGGGAAAAAAAGAAAAAAAAAAAAGAGAGGGAGAGATCAGGCACTAAAAGGTCCTGCCACTGGCAGCAATATTTTAGTTTTTCCCTTAACTATTTTGTACATACAGAAAGCATAGAAAGCAATTTCATTTAGGAGGCCAAGGTAAAAGTTTTCTTCAATTCTCTGTCACAAAGCCTTTGAGTATTAAACATACGCACAAAGTATTTAATGGCTATCTATCAAGATCATATAATTCTGTAACAAGAATAGTAATCAGACTTGTAGTACAGTTTGAGAAGTCTTTAAACAAAGGAAATGTTTTATTATTAAGTGTCCGTATATGTGTATCATATTAACCAATGCAATAAGATATATAAGAACATGTTTATATGAGCATTTTAGTTCAGATGAGAAGTACATTTTTTTAAACAAATTTCATTATCCCTTCTTAGTGTACTTTGGTTCATGTTGCAGAGTGGTCTGAAAGTGCTTGAACTGTATCTTTTTTGGATGAAGGTAAACTGAAAGATGCTCTCCAGGGCTGTCCCTTTCCAACTATTGATGATCGTTCAATTCAGGACTGCCAGAGCTGTACCAAGTAACTCCCTATTGAAATACTTATAGCGTAGTCCTCAGAAACAAGAGTTTTTCTAGTCCTGTTGAGCTGCACCACTTACTTGTGGAGACTGTCTTAAATGTCTTGTCAACTACCTTAACAAAATAGTATATTTAGTTAATACATTTAATAGATAAAGTAAGCATCAGATAGCTCAGAAAGAAAAAAAAGATAGAGGAGAGAGAGAAACTGCATTCCTGGAAAGAAATGCTTCTCTATGTCAACATAGAAAAAGTCCTGGCTTTGCTAAAAAACTTATTTTGATGTGTATACTTCTAAATGAGCCTCTGCAAAAAACACCCAGTGCCTGATAATCTACTTGTTCAGAGAGTTTTAATACTGTGCTAGCCCACAGTGTGTTAACTTCAACTGCACCTAAAAACCGCTATGACCAGCGGTACAGTGAGGAGCTACATTTCAGGGCAGGAAAAAGCATATGCATATATCCCCCTCTCCCAAAAAGTCTGGTTCTGATTAGAAGTATGTTTACGCTGAAGTCATTTCAGAAGTAATTGCAGTGTGCTGCAATTGCCTAATTTGTACTCTTTTGCAGTAGACAGAAATGCAAACTAGCATCAAAGAGTTTCAACATGGCAGCACAGACTGTAGTATAGTCCTACTTTGTCTACCAGGAAGCCAGGAATGCAATGTAAAATGTTACTACTGTAAAAAAAAAATAATTAATATCCTTGTATTTTTCCATCCACCATGAGGACTAAGGAATAGAAACCATGTAATACAAAACCCAACCTAAAACATATCCAGAGCTCTAAAAACCTCTTTCTCACTTCTTCCTGGTTTTGCAGGTATTTGTTGTTTCTGATATTGTACCTATCTATAAATATTATCATCAGAAGAAAATAAGAGTTTGTTTAATAATCTGCTGGTTAATCACAGTCCTAAATCTTTCCGTTTCTTTATTTTAGACCCTTTAAGTTTATTTTCTTCTACAGTCTTTACAATTCCAAGCGCATAATTTATTCAAGCATGACTGAAGTGGTAAAAACAGGTTCCTGAAAAGACTAAAAAACAAATTAAACAAAACTTTTCCTTTTACACTGTACTTTGCATAGTTTCAAGATAAGATTCTTTGCCCAGAATTATTAATATCTTTTTAAAAATGGTTAATAAAAATAGAAAATTCCTTGTGGCACTGTACAGTCGTGGCTTCTTTATGTATGCATTTGCAGTACAAGATAAATCTGGGTAATTAAATCATTCTTTTAAATTACTTCATGATTAGTGAAAAGGTTCTATACTAGCACTTGAACCCAGAGTCTCAAATTCAAAGACAGATTCTTTTACATTAGGATATAGCAAGATGGATATTTTCCTTCCCACCCCTTCCACCCTAAGTGGGCTAAACTATAAAATCACTGATACAATTTCAGATGCTACATCATAATGGGCCTTTTTTAAGCATGAGTGTGAATTAAGGCAGACACTACAACAGCACTATAGCAGTCCTGGGATTTGGGAAGCAGCATTTTAACAGCATGTTGCCCGTATTCTCCTGCTGTGAACATATTCATAGCAGTTCCATGAAAGTCCCAGGATTGCTGGTGTAGCATCTGTTCACTACCAACAAAGACTTGGATATTACACAAGAGTCTGTTTTCTATTCATCAGCTGCCTTTTTACAAACACAGGACTTCTTTTGCAACAGAATAATTTTTTATCAGGGTTTTCTCATGTGAGCACACAAACACAATCATGGTTAACTATATATACCTTTATATATATATATATATATATATACACACACATATATTTACCTTTATGTTACTATGAACATTCGTGAAGCCACACTTCACTTCTACTCTCAGGATAAACAGGGACTCTTAGGCTTAGATGTTATCCATATGCAGAAATATATACGTTTCCAAAGATCTTAACAAGAAATCATAATCTTGGAACAAAACACCTTTCATTCAGCAAAACTGAGTTACTAATGTCCCTCTTCTTAAAATGGTAATTACATGTCAATTCATAATTCAACATACTTGGACTGACCTTGACATTTACCATCTCAGACCTTGCCCAGTGATGAACAGTGCATATGTATTAGTTCCATATACAGATTCAGATCTTGGTTTCCACTCTTACCGGACAGATATCAGACCCATCGATTTCAGCAGGGTATTCCTAACAGAAAAAATTAACAAGAATTGTCCCATGATGCTACTTGAGCTGAGTGCCTCATTTGCTCCAAAGAATTTAGTTTTATTTGTGTTTGGATGTGCTTACTTTATAAATTAGTCTCACTTCACAGACCGGTTCTGGCAGGATGACAGTCTGTTGATTGTATTACAAACCTTCTAGCTCTCTTTCAAGGTCTCTTCTGAGAAAGAACAATCTGGAGCAAGCTGAGCAGTCTTCTCCAAGCATGTGACCTGAGCACAGCTGACATGACAGTGTATGCCAGGATCACCTCCAGACAGACAGTATGGACACAGACAGACCAAGTATGGTTTCCTCTTCTTGGGACAGCTTCACAACAGTTTTTTTTAAAAAGACCTCAAATTATTTTATAATGAAATGAAATGAAATGAAAGTGGCTGCCTCGTCATCTTTTTTTTTCCTTGTTATATAACTGTAGAAGAAAAAAACCTCAAAGGTAAAAAAAATAAACATCTGCACACCCATATACACACAATGCATACAAGTGCGTACATACACGAACTCAGCACTTCCAGAGCCAGATGTCTTCTCTCCAGTATTGTAAATACCAGGATAGTGGAGTATACAACAAATAGGTAGTGTGAATTTTTTATTTTCTTTCTCATTCATATAAATTCTGGTTGATGCACACTTTAGTGGAAGAGAGCAAGGAAGCTAAGCTAGGTACATTTGTCACAGGCAACCTGCCTGAATGTTCTCAGACTAGGAAGCAACCAGGTTAGAGGACCCTGTACTTTCATAATGAGGCCACTGAGAATAATTGTTCACGGATTTCAAGAAATCAGATTACCCCACAATCCATTTGGCATGCTACACATTATTAAGAAGTCACTGTAAAATTGTTAATGCAAATCAGATATTCACAAGCAAGAACGCAAAGAATGGAATAACCAGAGAATTGCATGGTGGTATGAAGTAGCTGAGCAGTATCTTGATCATTGCCAATCACATAACAGTCTAGTTTTTTGAATAGGATTGTATTTCTGAATAGAATACACTCCAGCAGCTCCACTGGATATCATTAAACCAGTGGCAGATTCCATGTCCAATCCTTTATAACAATTCAAAAACCTCATTGCATTTCCATACTTCAGCCTTTTACATGGAAGACATTTACCAGCCATTTTGTGCAGTGCTGCAGAGAATACTTACATAGAAGAAAAATAACACACTCTGGGACATACACTGACAGCATGGATAGTTTCAAAACAGTAATATTGCTAGACAATTGTTAGCTAATCAGTTCAATGTCATCACTTAATTTTCAGACGCTTCCCCCCATCCTGCTCACCCTTGGGCATTGCTCAAATAAGAAGATTTTCCCATATTAAATTGCTATCATATTGTACCCTGCCCTTCCCTTCAATTTTCATATTCTCAGACAATGTTTTGGAGAAAGATTATAACATTACATTGTGTGAAAGGTATGCAAACAGACACCTATTCTTCACATAAAAAAAAAAAAATCAAGTAAACCATTTGTTTGCATTATTCCTGTTACAACCTTTTTTGGCTCAATCACACTCCAAGAAGTAGTCTAAAAATGTACTTTAATCTTTAAACTAAATGCATTTGTTGATATTTAACTGCAGGCATCACCTTTCTTTTGCTGCTGAAGCATAATGAGAAGGAAGCGGTTTCCAAAGGTGCAGGGAGCCCTTTGGCTGCTCTGACGCAGAACATGTTGCCACAGCAACTGCCACACCACCCTCTCTCTGCTCCCAGCAAATGGCACATCCCTGGGCAGCCGAGCATTGGCGGAGCCTGGTTCTGCTAACGCAAAGCACAGCTACACACCTCAGCTGCTCCTGTTGCCTCGTGGACTGGAAATTGATGTATAAAAAGAAAAAAAAAAAAAACCAAACCTTTAAATAGGCTTCATTAATATATTAAAAATACAGTACATGAAGTAGCAGTTTCATTTTCTGCAAAGCATATGTTGTCTGTCATGATGACCTTGACATTTGATTTTATAATTTACCCTTGGGTAAGAGAATTTGCAAGGGCGTATTCTCTTTAGGTTCAAAACCTTCCATTGCAAATGAGATTTGTCTTACCAAAGTAGCTGCAAATCAATTCTGTGTTTCATCAGAGCTGCTTGTGTGCACTTACAGGATTATCAATTTGGAAATCTAACATCTGCAAAATGCAAAACTAGCCAATTAAGCTTAGGAAAAGCTTTGCACATCAGCTGATCTCCCCTGTTGTATGCAGGCTAATGGTACTTACCCGCATGACTGTGAACTAGTCTGGAAAAATAAGAAATGTCTGTGATCATTAATAATATCAGACATTTAAAAAAATACAGTCTTTGAAACTTGACCAGAATTCTACAGGTATCAGTGGTCATTTCAGAATTTATTTCCAGGGTACAAAGGTGGACACCATCTCTTCTTTTTCTGTCCATCACTTCTTAAAGTCAACACTTAAAAAGAGACAATACCTTTTATTAGACCAAATGGTGCAGTCAGCAAAAGGAAAGATCAAGCTTTAGGGCACACAAGCCCTTTCTCAAGCCTAACACAAGTCAAGCATGCACTGGAAAGAATTACTCTGGGTGAAATCTAGCTGAGGGGGAAAAAAAAATTCCAAAAATCAAAACTAAACTTTCAGGTGATTAGTTTGTTTACGAACATGTATAATATTACAGGATAAGTGCAATTTTGGCCTAAAGCATGTGAGCTTTTTAATAGATCATTAGCATTTTTTTCCTATCTTATATGCTTCAAATTCCTCACCATTTTTGCATGTTATTTATAGATCAAATGTGCCATAAGTAGCACCCATTTTTAGAACAAGCATGCACATAGGTACTCCTTCCCCCTCTGTCTCCCTGGTTTCTTACTACTATTCTCAACATTTCCTAGCTTATTAGTATAACTCAGTGATATCCAGAGCAATTACTACCCACTTAGTTTAATGTTTGCTCTGTCTTTATGAGGCCTGAAAAGGAGCTTGAGAGCTTCGACCTTCTGCTCTTTTCAGACCACCTCAGGCTGCCTGTCTTACAGCCTTGACTTTCAGAGCTACATAATGCTGCTATTAATTTTGCTGTGTTCTTTATAGTACATAAACATGTTCAGTGTGCAGCAGATAATCCATTATTCAATCAAACAACCCTGCTATTTACATGTTGCTAACGTTTTATAAGAGAAGAAAAGGAAAAAAAGAATCATTCAGAGAGAAACAAATGTAAATATAAATTATTTTTAAGGCTGTGCATCTATGATTTTCAATATAATACTAGAAACTATTTTTGAAATACAATGTTTTCTATTCAGTTAGGATCATAAACAGGCTATAAATCAGTATAATGTGCAAAATAATGTCATTTGTACACACGCATAATGGAGCGTATTGATAAATCATTTTTAATTAGTACATTTAATAGGACAATTCCTAGCAAATATGGTCTATTACTCATGACTAGTAGCTTTTTCCAAGGCAGAATCAACTAGAAAGGTGCTGTATTATCTGTTCTGTATTAGATACAAACTCTGTTACTTATTTCAGCTTCCATGGTTCTGAGGACATTTTGAGAGGAAGAAAGTCATCAGTGTGTCCAAATTTAAGTGACAGTCTTTTATTGACATTAGGATCAGTAAAGGTAGTAACTAAGAAAGTTTACAGAGGCTAAAATACTGTCATCCAGTAAGTAGTATAGCTTATTGAAAATACTATACTTTCTGCAGTGCTTTAAATGCAAATGACTATGTCTTTAGAGAGATTTCATTCCTATGCACCAAATTGAAATGGAAAAGAATAAATTAAAGTATGGACTACCTACAGCTCTGTATAAGTTAAAGTTAAGAAACTTCTCCAAGCCAGACTGTTATTTCAACATACTGGAACCCTGGGTGGAATATAAATACCATCAGATTAGATACTATTGTGAATTTGAACGCTGGAACATTCCTGGGATGTCAGCAATTTGCCGTATTGGCAACTAAAAAACACATAAACTAAAACCTTATCATCCAGATGTGCTACAAGATTTTCCCTTTAGCCTTAAGCTTCTCTGCCTTAGGCTGACTCACTCTTTAAAAGCTTTATGAAATCTTGTGTATGTCAGTAGAATATGGTCTCAAAGGGAAAGGAGATCATATTTCAACAATAAAATGATTCTATGAATATTTGTATAAAATCCAATTTTGGCAATTTCAGAAGAGAATACTTCAGACCTCTTCTTCTGATAAGATTAAAAATATATTCCACAAAAATAAATGTTCTTACCTTTTTATTGGGAAAAAACTGAAACAAACCCACCACATAAAACAAATACAAAAGCAAAAATGCATTTTGACTGATGTGGAAGACTTTCTAGTTCTGTTCTGATCTATGTTCCTGTGCACAAAGTCTACAGCATTTCCTATTTTTCATGGTGCCATTTTGAGAAATGGTTAGAAATTCAGACTTAACTTGTCTGAATTAGTTTATTAAGATTTATAAAGACCTGTCTGAATTCAGCCATCTAAACAGAATGTGTTGGAGTTTTATCTAAGGTACAAGATCAAACTATTTTTCACAGAATTCAATCCCAGAGAAGTTCCATTTGTGACATGATAATATGGGACACCACCACCATGAAAACCTGGGTTGGGACCATAATATTACCCATTAAAAAATTGTCCCTATTTTCTGTAAACATCATGGTTAAGAACATACAGTCAGCTTTTCTGTGTGGGTCACACATGCCTTTATGCCTCGCTACCATCATGATCACAGCGGCTTCCAGTAAATTTTTCTGCCTTGTCTACAACTGTCCACTTCTTTCCAGCTTTTTGTGCTCATTAGTCCCTTAGGTTTGTTTTGAAATCTACTTGCAATACAAAAAGAAAAAAAAATCATTGCATCTTGGTCTTTCCAAATGGCACAGTGTAACTTCAATTTTCCTTATGTGAGGAACAGGGGAGAAAAGCCCCAAAATGCAGACATTTGCAGAGCTAGGCTCTGACAGACTCACAATGTGCAACCTGTGGAAGCCAAACAGAACTGCAGGATTTATGCATCTTTATCAAAGCACGTGCCTTAGGATCAGTCAACACTGTAAGCCCAAACTGCATATCTACCAGCTGCAGAAATCTGCCTTGGCTTCCCTCTCATTCTTAGCCACATTTTGTTTGAGTTTTATTTTTACTGCTTTCTGGTATATGCTGTAGCTCTGTCTCTCCTCTGTTGTTTCCAATTTCTTCTTTCTCTTAAGGACACCATGGAGCTTACAAAATGACATTTGGGAGCACAAGCAATTTCTTTTCTGCGTGTGTGTAAAAATTGCTCATCTTGGATATTTTGCTAGGAATGAAAAAAAAAAAAAAAAAAATCATGCCTTGCAGGCTGTCATCCTGTCCATACAAAGCAGAGCTCACCTACTATCCAGGTATGGAGAGTTACTTGATATGAGCAGCAAACAGAGTGAGGAGAAAAATGAGAGACTAACTAATGAACTAACGTGGGATTGTGTTAGATTACAAAAATTAGACATTACCTTGAGAAAAACTACAGAAATTTAGCTTGTCTTTATAGAATCCTTTGTAAGGGAGGTTGTAGTCAACAATCTGAATCTCACCCACATTTCTCATAAAGGTATTTACCACCAGAAGGACTCTTCAGAGACATGTAACAATGAGAAGTGGTCATAGGGCTGAAAAACTTGTGCATTGGGAAGAAGATAACTAAAATTAGTTCTTACTAAGGATCAAAATCTTTGGACAGAGAATGAAGAATACTACAGAAATTTATTAATGACAGGTATAGAAAATATCCTGTGTACATTTCCAGTTCAAAAAGTGGACTCAGAGAATTTACTGAAAGGGCAGATTTCTTTATGTCCAGTAAAGCAAGTAAGAAAAATAGGATTTGCTTCGTTCTGGGGAGCATTACAAACCACCTCCATTTACTTCAGTAAATCAAAGTGGGTAGAGTCTTTCCGGCTCTTAACAAAGACCGGTCATACTGGGGTATCACAGCTATACTGTAATCCTGAGAGTCACCTGCACACCCTAGCAGAGGATGGAGGTTATTTCAAGTTTGAGTGAGGAATCTGTCTGCTCTGCATGGAAAACAGGTGTGATAGGATTGGTACTGTGCTGGGTCTGATCATACAGATTCAGAAACAATCTGGAAACAAAATGTTCTTAAGCAGGACACTTACCAAAATCTATCTTGTTTTGCCTTCACAAATGAACTTAAACATAAAACATGATAAATGACTGTGACTGTCCAAAATGAACAATAAAAAGGAGTGATCATTCAGGTCCCAGGACACAGATTCATAGTTTTACTTGTTCAAAGTCTAGAGGTCTTGGTCTCTGTCCTCCTTTGAATCTGTGCTCCAAATGATAAAAGACATGTCTGAAACCCCCTTTTGGAAGAAGAATGAAGAACTTGGACATTGCCTACAAACAAAAATTTTAATTCAGCAAGGAACACCAGATCTGTGACAGAAATCTGCACAAAAACGGAAAAACTCTTTGGGTTGTAATTTAAGGAGAGACAAATTAAAGGGACATGTTACTGCTGCTATAGCTGTGGTAATAAGACTCCAGATCATTTCAGTTACACACAGCCAAATTGCCAAATTAAGGAAAAAAAGAATGAAAAAACAATAAACACTATACAGGGGATGAGTAGATTCTTGTTTATAACCTCACTGGCCAGGCTTTCCCTTGCAAGTCAAACGGAATCCGTCTCACTCACCTGTAATTCTGCAATTCCCATCTTGCCCGTTTCACCTCTCTTGTTTGTGGGGTTTTTCTTCCAAATTACAACATACGTTAACATCCATCTGACTATATTTAAATGTATTTTCCATGAAAGAATACAGATAAACTGTCTTCTGCCTACATTTTACCTTCTTTTCTGAAAAAGTCTCACCTTTTGCCACAGTATCACTCACACCATTCATCAAAAATCTCTCAAACTTGCGCACTTACAGTAGCTCATCTAGCCTGAATTTACACCTCTTCCAACTGCTACGGGAGGGGTAAGAAAGACAGACAGGCATTGCGGTATGTGACTTGATCATTTATTTAAAATGGCATCTAAATACACAAAATCATGTTCTTCTGTCTCTATTCAGGTCCGAAGATGGTATTTCTTTGCAGGTGCTTCTGCTGAGCCTGTAAGAAGGCTCATGAAGGTGAAGATGCAACAGGCATCTCTGCCAATATGTAATGGTTGACATGTAGGTCCGAGTAAGAAAAGAGAGAGAAGTAATGAAACAAAGTCCTGGGTTACTGTGCAAGACAGTTGTACCCCTGCAAATTCAAGTACACTCTCCACTTAGTATCAACACTAATGGAAATTCACCCTGAAGCCTGAAGTCTTCAGGATACATAAGAATATAACCATGGAACTCTGTATTCTCAGAAACAAACTGTCTTTTAATGAGCCAGTCTACAGGCTACCAGCTGCACATCAGTTAGTGCAAACAGTCCCATGAAAATGCTAAAATGCAGGACCTGGCAATGTGAAAAATCTGCTTGAGGCATTTGCCTTTTAAAGCAACAGCATTACCATGAAAGATAACCCCTGGGCCTGAATTTTCAGATTTCTTGAAAGAATTTTGGTCTCCAATCTCTTTTTTGTTTTTGTATCTATACATAAAAAATTATTGCAGCAAAATGTCTTACCTCTCAAGGACATACTCTGTGATCCCACGTCTGAAACAAGCTTCAGACCAAAGCATGCCCTTTTGAAAGGGTTCCCTGAGAAGAAAGGAAAGACTGAGAACTTGAAATCCTCAGGAACTGGATTGTATAGCACTCCATGTCAGTTATTCCCTGGAGCATTGTACTAAACTAAACCAACTTTCATCTACGATATCTCTAGGAAACCCTAAGAAGAGGAGATCTGAGGAGCTCAGCTGGAACAACGATTTGTTATACCCCCAAACAATTTGTGATTCAGAATGGTAAAGCTGTCAAAAGTTACATTCTTTCAGCAAAACACCAGTGTTCTCACAGTCCTTGATGCATGTGATTGTCTAGGCTGTTTGCTGCTTTCTATGACAGAAGCTGCAGCTAGCAAAAATCATTGCATTAATTGCAGAAGACATTTGTCTCCCCTCCTGGGAATAAATAGGGTTTGCTGTGTGTTTTGTTTTTATTTTTTTTTTATCCATTCTTTTGACTTAATACCCAACAAAAAGCTGAATTTTTGAGGTCTACCAGGGTGTGCAACTGCTCTGAGGAGCAGGAATCTGGGTGTGGCCACTGTTCATCGCAGGAGCTCTGCAATGACACTGAATCATTCTATGTTCAGACTGGTGTGTCACGCAGTTCATGGACACTGAAAGGAAACTCTGTGCAGAGGACAGCTCAATCCTCTGTAATGTCAATCTGTAATGTCCTCCCTGTCTTTAAAAAGACTAAGAAAATGTGTTCTTTTCCATTTTAATCCAGTTTATAATAACTAGATCACGTATAAAAGTAAAAAATTTCTCATAATAAATAGTAGCTGTTGTTTTTACCCTGATCCTCAAATCTAATGTTCTTAATAAACAAATTTGGAGAAACAACTTGATTTATTTCAAGATTTACTTCTAACTGACACACAGATTAGGATTTCTTTTTAGCACAAGCATGTATGACAGCTTTAGTACTTCATGATTATCTGGCCACAGAGACTAAAAGAAACAGCACCTGGAGAACCTGAAGTTCATTAAGAAATATTTGAAACCCTTAATACTTTCTTGTCCATTCTTCTTCAAAACAGAGCTACCAAAGAGTCCAGTTTAAAAATTTTTGAGTTGTTGACTGTCGCTATATGTGATACTCTATGAACAAAGCAATACTGTTAAACGGAAAAAAAAAGCTGAAATTAATAATGACAGTTAAACACACATTTTCTATAAATGCGGATATCCTTATCAGGTTCATTACTTTTTCATAAAGAGTAAATAAATAAATAAGCATGCTATGTTGATCATATGCACTAAAATTTTTCTTTTTTTTTTCCAAAGGTTTTCCTAACTGTATGTGGGCCACCTAAAAAAACCCTTGTCATTCTGAAATGATGCCAATGAATATAATTTTCTTATTTATTGACATGTATAAAATAATTTTTATAGCGGGAAAACATGCACCTTCTAAAATGGTCCATAATTACTGCCCAGACACAACAAAGTGTAAAAAAACAGAATTGCATTTGATAGGTTAGCTCACAATTCTGCTTTCTTTGAATCTTTCCACACCACTCTTCATCCATTTCTTTACTCAGTTTAACATATAGGGAAAATATTTCGGCAAGGAAAAAGCAATATTCTTAGGAAATTAAAATGGAACATCAATAATTTACCAACAGTTAATTTGAAAGTACTCATCTTCCCTGGCATAAGTCTGCCAACTTCAAGTCTTAAAGCCAAGTTTTGCAATCAATATGGTGGTGGAAGTCAAGATAGAACAATAGCAGGATGTTCTTTTTCCATATTTTAGCAACTCAGTGACCTCCTACTAGAAATTTTGGAAGTGTGATGTGGATTCAATAGTATCTCTATTTGCAAATGACAAGCCACACTCCCATCTCAGGAAAAAAAAACACAAGCTAAAATGTACTGATGACAGTTAATTGCTCAATGACATCAAGTCCAACATCTCAAATGAAAGCCTTTTGGAATATTCAGGAATTAGAGATGTTTTCCAAATTTGCCTTTTGAGAGGCAGCAGTGGTGTGGAAAAGTGGCTGTTACAGAATGCCCATTAACACGTAATATAATGTGTGTTTTGCTAGGCTTACTTTTAATGAAGTTCACAACTTTTATAGCCTCAAATATTATTTTTATTTCCCTGGTAAACATTAACACATTCGTTCAGGGGTTGGTATCCCATAATACATGCTTTCATCACACAGCCATGTGCTTTCCTTCCATAATTAACTCATTACCAGCACAGGCCTACCCTGCACTAGTTCTACCCAACTTAAAGACTTGATTATTCCAAACCTTTAAGATGTTTCCACTTGGAAGACAGCAGGAGCAACAGAGAACAATTTCTCAACATCTAGCTCATGTTAACTCACCCTAAGAGCAGAAACTGTCCAGAGATGTTTATTTCCAACATCAGTTCCCCACACTACCAAAGTTTTCCCAGTTATACCAAGATCTAACAGCTTTCCTAGGATTGTAGGAAATTTTTGTGTTTACAATGGCATAGTCCTGAGGGAGGATTTTCATCTTTCCACTCTGGACTTTTCATCTGCAATATTTGTCTCTTGTTACAAGCAGTAGAACCAGCTATTCTTGAAATTGCAGAAGCAAAAGAGAAAGGTAGTTGTTACAGTCTCTCTAAAACTTTGTTGGACTACATGGGGATACAGGAGCTCTGATGTAAGGACACAAGCAGCACTACTACAATTTATTTGAGAAGGACATAAAATGCCCATCACCGAAGGTCCTTAAGAACAGATGACACAGACATTTCATCGGGAATGATGTAGGTATATTTGAAACTTCCTTGAGGAGGAAAAAATGACTAATTTATTTCCTCAAGTACCTTTAAGTCCTATTATTAAACCTGATATGGTACAAAGAGATTTAAAAACATATTCTGTAATTATGGAAACTTGCAGAATGTACTTGAAAGTTGTAGAATGCATAATACATGGTCTTGTAAAAAGTAGTCAATTGTCCAAAAATTCTTTTTATTGATATACATTTTTTAAGGAAAAAAACAACTTAAAAAAAAGTTGAGTGTTTTAAAATGATGGAGTAACCATTAATACCTGCTGAAATTACTAATAGTAAAGGCAGTGGTTTGATTTTTAGGAATGTTGTCAATGAGAACGAACAAACAACTGTTATGCTAGCATTTTTTGTATGCTTCGGTATATGAACTATTTCACATATGCCTTGCATGGTTAAGTGTGTATGCGTATGATCTGAATTTACTAATTCTGCCCTGCAAGCACAGAAACAGTATCACCTCACCTGGAGTAAGGTGCCTTCCTAAGGACTGCTGCTCTTTCGTTCATCTGTACTATCCAACAAACAGCACTGAACAGAGGAACATAAAAATTGGACAGAGGAAAATCAATAAAAAATTTTGGACTGTGCAAGTTAATGTAAATTAGCAAATAAAATCCTGCATAGCTCAGCTTCAAAAAGCAAAAATGCTGTCTCAAACTTCAAATGGTTGTTTGATTTGTTTAGCATGTAAATTCTGCCTTGTTTTATTCAGATTGCTACAGCTATGCTATGTAGTCATTCCCTGAATTTTTCTTCAGATTATGACCCTTTGGGATTGCGTCTGGTTTGGTTTTTTCCCCTTTCTTTCAATCAGTGACACTGAGAAAAAACTCTTCAAACACATGCCTGCGTCTTCTCCGTTCCTCTACTTCTTCTGCGTGATGCCTAAAAAAAATAAGGTTAAAAAAAAACCCCAAAAAACTAAGCAAACAAAAACAGGCGGACAGACAACAGCTCTGCATTTTCACCGTCTCCTGCTGTGTCGGAGGCCGGGGCTGTAGACCCCGAGGGCGGCGGCGGCACCCCGAGGAGGGGCTGATGTGCACCGCCCACCCCCCTCCGGCCCTGCGCCATCAGAGCCTGCGGACGCTCCTGCCTCCGCCCAGCTCCTGCATCCCCCCTTCCACACCCCCTTCCCCCTGTTTGTCAGAGCCTGCTGACAGTTCCGCGGCCGGGGGCCCGGGGGGGGTCGCGGGCAGTTCGCGTCTTTGTGCAGCGGCGGGTCTGTGCGTGCGGCCCGGGGCGGGTGCTGCAGGAAGCTCTGCTGAGAGGTTTTGCTGTAAAAGGAAACAGGTATTCGGGCGAAAGGGCAGCCGCGGCAACACGTAGGGGAGAGAGAAAAATGAAAAAAAACAAAAGGCTGGAAACTCAAAACGCAAAAGATGGTTCCAATAATTAGAAGAATGACATTCTTTAGCAGCCTGCTGGTAGGAGTCGTGTGGGAATGAAACTGAAACGATTTCACGATGAAGGCTGTTAAGTTTCTTCAGCTTTTTGTTGTGGTCCGGCTATCTGCAGCAGCAGAGCACTGGGATCAGTAGTGTAGAAGGTCCCTTCCAGTCCTAAATTGCTAAAAGAATCGCATCAGTAAAAGAAATTGTTTTCTAATATGAGGCGTATTTATGCAGTGTATACAAAAAGCGTCTCTCATTTCTTTGCTTTTTGTACTTGATGAATCAGCTAGCCTAATACTACAGAATATTACTTTTTAATTGAAACAGCAGTATTCATCTTCCCTAATATTTTCCATAAAGCCCAACAAAAACATTTTGGTGAAACAAAATATTTCAGAAATCACTCTATCAAATAGTTTCATAAGGCTTCAACAAGATCTAAAACTGCTTTTAATCTTTTTGATGCCATAAATGTGTAAGCATTTAACATGAAAAATCTAATGCGATTTTCAACAGGAAACCAAGACTATTATTTTAGCTTGACCAAGCAGGAATCTATGGACATACATATGCCCCAAGTGCTTTAAAATTACAGTGACTGCTTAGAAAATGAGTTGTGTAGAAAAAATGACAGTTCATGTGCTGCATTACTAACGTGTAAAAACAACACCTTTGTTTTAATACAGTGCTTTAAGGAGGAAAAAAATAGCAATATTTTAGTAAGGAAGGGATAAAAATGGGAAGTAAGACTTTATAAGGAAATGGCAATTTATCTTGAAAAAGGAAGAAAATTACAAAATGTATAGTAGCAAGCAAGAAAAAAAGCAAATGGGAATAGGAAAGAAATCCTGCAATTTTATACACTGGAATTGTGTACAAGTTATATATTTCTAGTGGTTTTTATTGCATAGCATTATATAATTTTGTTAACAGTCAAAATATAGGACCTTCTCTAGTTGTAGAGAAGCTGTGGTAATACAGTTCAGTTGCTAAGCTCTCCTCAGGAAAAAACTGATTTACTGAAGCGTCCAATGGCTATTTTAAAGTAGAGATTGAATGCTGGAGGCTCTCAAACACACACACAAAGAGTGTTTACCTTAATGTGCACCTGGGAAATTAAGTTTCCCCTGAGAGAAGTAAAACCAAGCTCTCTGCCTCACTTAAAAAATTAGGTATCATTTACTGGTGGGGGAGCAGAGCCTGGAGGAGAAGGGAACACTGCTGATGAGCTGGGTAGTTCTGGTTACATCAGTAGACTCAACACACCTCACTCCAGCTAAGTAAAGTTCCCTGAACAATCAGCTCCAGAGGAAAAATGTTGTACATGTAACACAGTCTGAAAAGATTAAAATAAAGTCTAATCTGTTTCTAAAAATAAGGGACTCACTACAGTAAATCTTGAAGGCAAGAGCAAGCAGTGCTGGGTAGCACGGGGAACCGCTCTACCACAAACGTGTGCGCCCTCTGGCATCGTGTTCAGCCTTTTATAGAGCTAATTATTACATATTTATTAGGTTTCTCAATACACCTATATATGTGCATTATCGATCCCTGCTTCACATGCAAATGACGTTTCCTCCCCTCTGGGCAAGCACAGTATCTTCTGGTGGTGGTCCTCAGGGGTTGTGAAGATGAAGTAAGATGTCTTCCTCAACACTGAACTTTTTACCAGTTCCTTGCACATGCTTTGTAGGTTTTTGGCTCACTTCCAGACTGCGACACTGGTCCTAAATGGTTAAAGCCCCTCTTTCTCTTTCCTATCAGGGATACAACTTGTAGCTGTCGCCCCTTGAGTAATAAATCAGGGGCCAGTCCTTGGTCTTATCAGGAACTGTTGCCGCAGGTCTTCTGTAGCAGGCCTTCTTTTGTATAACAACTTACTGACATGAATCGTATCCTGATTTCTCACAATCTGCAAAACTTTCAGTTGGAAGAAATACCATGCAGGACTCCTGCTCTCTGTTACCGCGCAGTCCTGAGTTTGCAGTATCAGGTGTAGTGGTGCAACCCCCCCACTTCTGAGTCACTCAGTGCTTGGTGCAATTCCTGCCCACCTAGACCTTACATCATCCCAGGCTAAGTCAGGAACAGTTTGAGAAGGCAGTGATCCCAAGTGTTAAGGCACCCCCTAACATCCATGGCTCCTGCTTTTCTCATTATTGGAAACAATAATGATAGTCAGCCACCTCCTGATAGCCTAGTGCACCTGCACTGTGCACTTGTACCTGGTCACAGCCCAAAAGGGGGTTCCACACTATGGAAAAGAGTGGAAAGCACCAGAATATTTCATCATCCTGAGTCGGGCTGAAGTGGAAAAGTACCTGACAATAGTCAATTATCTCAGATGCTATAAATAGCGACCCCAAGTGAGACCCTCTGAGCTCCCCTGCATTGTAGCGGGCTGTGGCCAGCATCTCCCTGGAGCTGGGGTGCCTCTCAGGACCAAAGAGGTCTAAGGACTGTCTGCCAGCAAAGTTAATGAAAGGCCAGGGTGAAGTTCTACTTCTGAAGGCTCAATTATCACCCATTGAAGAATGCCAGTGCATTTGGCATATTGACTCTAAACTCGAGAAGGAAGAGGGAACTTGTAACTATGGGATAGTCTCCTCTATCTACCTCTCTATCTGTATAGAGAAGAGAATTTTTAACTAAAGGCTAGTTTTGCTATTGACATACTTTGCTGGATCCAAGTATTTTGCAGTGTTTGTGTGTCTGTTTGTGTGTTTTGTGTTTCTACATTCATACTTAGAATGCCTTGTAGTAAATTAGTGTGAATCTTGTCCTTGACTCTGTAATTAAGTTGCTATTTTAATCATAACATATTCTACTGAATCACTTTATTATTCATTAAATTGGTTAATGATCGAGAGCTACTAAAATTTAACATTTGATTTACCTCACACCATTTACAAATCTTAAATTGTTGCTAAATCATAACTGTGTCAGATATTTCATCTGCGACAACAGGAAACATAAACAATGCTTTATTCCCTCCAGGGCATCTTGTTCCCCAACAGAGTTGTATTTCTTTTATTACAAAGAATGTTCATTAATATTGTGCAGCAAGCAAAACCATTGAAAATTTGAGACACATTAAGTACAGTAAGCCAAAAATACTTTATTATACAGTGCACTATGTTGATTTTTAAAATACAACATGCTAGAGAACTTCCAGGTATTATGACCTTTCACACTCAAGAACACCAAGATTTAGCACATTCCAAAGCCTCTATATTTAACATAGTGCAGTTATGAGAAACTTAATTAACATGGTTTTAATATTTTACTCATCTTTGGGTTTCTATGTATAAAGAAAATGACTTAGAAGATTTTTTTGGCCCAGCAGTGAAAATCAAACACATTATTGCTCCAATGAATTATTACAGCTTGGTCCTCCAACTGCTAAGCACTAGCTAAAACAGGAAATTGTTATTAGAATTAATAACTTTAAGTGCATTTTGTCTGCATTGGCAACAAAAATGGACTTTTTTAAAGAATAGTTGAAAAAAATCTGGCTTCATTCTTTCATTGTTCTTTTTGGCAGTACTCATGATGGCAGAAGAGAAAGGGAATGCAGAATAGCATTTCTTTGCTCTTACACAAATTTCAGGCTTTCATCTCCTCTCTTCCACCACTTTCTCCTTTGCAGTCTAGATCAGGGCTCTCTCCATGTTTTGCTTTTGGTAGAGGAGGATTTTTTTGGGGGCAGGCAGAGCAAGGAGAGGAAAAGAAAGCAGGGAGGAGGACATTGTTAGCAGTGCAAAAACTGAATCTCCTCACCTGTCAGCATTTCTGATAAAAAGATATGCAAAGAAATTCCGAAGTGGCAATATTTTACCACATAGATTATATTAAGTGTATTTTTCCTGTGGGTCTCAATGCACATTCATCTATGTGCAAGCTTTATCTGGTAGGTAGTAAGCATTGAGATTGACAGGAAACACACCAAAATTTAGATGTAGGAGTATTTTGACAAAGTACAGTGGAAGTTGTTCAGTGATGAAGTAACAATTTTACTCAAGCATACAGGGAGGGCAAGAGGATTTCCATGGGCTAGATACCCTTTTTCACAAAGTTTCTAACTTCTGAGCCACTTCTTAAACTATTAGGCATTGCCTGCCCACACAGCAATTCCAACTTGGCCTCATTTACACAGCAGAACTCCTTGCTAAGGGCATTTCAGCTATCCACCAGAGGAGAATGTAGTCTGTTATTTCTCAGTAAAGATTAAGAGGAAAGCATGAAATATAGATCTGGCAAGTTCAGTTATTAATTTAATGCAGAGAGCAACTGGGAGAAAATAAAGCCCAGATTTACAAAGTAATTGCCTGATTTTTAACTACTGTGCTTCCTGTGTGTTCCCCTCCTTAGCACAGTCAGAACGACAGCTTGCATTTCCAATTGGAGAGGTACAGAGAGATGCCAGGAACTCATTCCTGGGGAGCTTCCACACAAGTATCTGCCTACAGCAGGAACATCTTATTTCCTAACTTCTGCTGAATTAAACAAAAACATTTTTCTAAGTTATCAAGCAGTTGTTATGTATAATTATTTCCACCATGCACTTTCATAAGCCATTTAGAAATATTGGGTTGAATTTTCCCTATTTTTTGACTCCTACAACAAATCAAGTGCAATTCCTACAAAAAAATTTAAAAAAAAGCTTTCAGACAAAATTTTGAATCCAAAGCAAGCAAACAAACAAAACAAGAGTCAGAGATTTTAATCCTGCAACACTGAATTACTAAAAAAACCCACGAAACAAACTGGGCTCCACAGGCCTGTGCTGGGAAGGGGATAAAGTCAGCAGTACACTTCGGAATATGTTAAAATTCTCAAATGGACCCAACCACTTTTCTTTCTGAACATGATTAGCTCTCATTTCTTTTCATTCACCAGAAGAAGATTCTCCGCATGATTGTTTTCAATAAAGTTCAATCTAATTAAATTAAAAATAAAGCAAATGAGACACCGCGGCCCAGAATAGCAGAACTTATTAACAGTTTTTTCCTACAACTCATCCATTGTGCTTTGAGGAGTCCATCAGGTTTCAAGGGTAGCTGTTCTATTTCAGGAGCCACTGTGAATATGTCACCCATAAGGCAGTACATCGAGCAAGGACATATCACAGAAAACCCCCTAGCCCACTGATGAAACATCAAAGAAACATGTTAATCTGGGCTGGTAAACCTTCTAGTTACTTTCACATATTGATATTTTTGCAAATGTTAAAGAGTTGGAAGCCATTGTGTGGCAGGCAAACTATGACCTAGTTGCCATAACGGAAACGTGGTGGGATTGCTCCCATGACTGGAGCGCTGCAATGGATGGCTACAAACTCTTCAGGAGGGATAGGCAAGGAAGGAGGCGTGGCGGTGTGACTCTCTACGTTAGGGAATGCTTTTCTGCTACTGAGATTGTGACTGGGGATGATAACATTGAATCCCTATGGGTAAAGATCAGAGGAAGGGCTGACAAGGCAGACATCCTGGTGGGCCTCTGTTATAGACCTCCAAACCAGGATGAAGAGACAGATGAGGTATTCTATAAGCAGCTGGCA